>WHVE01000889.1:0-48532 GCA_015178995.1 Trichophaea hybrida | reverse complement strand
CAGCAAAACCGTTTTTCGAAAATAAGTCAACAACCAGCACAGCTATCCAAGCAGACACTTGCAATCGATTCCTAACCCCCAATTACCCCCCCTACGATAGGGCATCTCTCTTCCAGGACCTTTATTGTTGCTGGGTGGAAAACTGGGCCTCTTACCCTCTTGTTCCCCCCCCCTGCCCCCTGGAAAAGGTCCCCACCGATCATCTACACAACCAATTTCTTATCCAATCGACTTCAAACTTTGGGATCATCGAAAGCACATATAGATGAGGCTCAGGTTTTAATTTCCGACCAAAAGCTTAACATTTGCATTAGTTACACAAAATCTTCGAAAAGTAGCTTTTTCGCTCCTACCCCGCCTCTATCTCAGTGGAATCAACTCCGAATCAGAATCAGACAACGGCAATCGATTCAGCAGCCCCAGAAGCCCTCAGAACGAACCATCTAAACTTGCCTACAAGCACCAGACAGCCTGGGCCAAAAATCCTCGAAGCAAAAAACCAAAAATCTAAATCCATCATTTCTCGACAAGATTTTATCCATTTCGAACTTCCTTACAAATACAGCGTGCATACATACCCAGGTCTACCCTGCTTAAAAGGACACTTTGATAGGACAAAAATTGACTCCACAACAATCGATTTTCAACATTATCGCATTTTTCGCATTTTCTCATTGCCCCCCTTTAGAACATAGTGGCCACCAGGGCCCAGCTGACCTACCAGGGTGTAGGCGACAACGTCCGGCTACTTTGCCGCCATTGACCCCCTGAGTCTTTCGGTGGATCCTCCAGAGTTAAGTTGCACTTCCTTCCTTGCAGTGGTTTTACAGCCCCATCATATAGCATACCTTCTAGAGGTTTTCTTGTGGCTACGGGTGTCTCTGTATCTGCTGTGAGAAGGCAAAGGCTCTAGTACAAGGCTCCAACACCTTGCTAGGACAAAAGAGGAGAAGCTCTAACCCCCTCAGGGGATAGGTGGTACCGAGGCCACTTATATCAATACTCAAACATCGGATTTATACATATTTAAAATACCTAGAAAATTTATATTTTTTTAACATATTTAGCACCTTATAACCCCTCTAAAGTCTTCAATGACTTCCCCAATACCACAACCACCCCCACCTAGGACTTCCAGTACTTATGGAATGCACCTTTATGGAAACCCCAGTTCAGACCCACTCTCTGCGATCGATGCCCCAGATGTATCACACACCACTTTGACAGGCCATATATCCAAACGAGGAAGGAAAGACAAGCAGGCAAGTTCTCGCCGCCTGCCAGCTACCTCACCATACCCGTCACTCAATGCCCCTCGTACACGTTCAAGCACCCGTATGGCGACTGGTAACATCCATCCCAAGACACCCTCTGGACAACTACAACTATCTTCCCCACTTCAACAACCAACCAACCAAGACCATCTCCCAAACCCTGAAAGTGTAGATCCAGAACTTGGAGATGCCCCAGGGGATACCGAGGCCAATAACGAATGTTCTGATGATGATGACGATTTTAAAGATGAAGACTTTCAGGACCCATCAACCAACCTGCTGAATGCAAATGACGAAGATGAAGATAGAATTCATCAGGTATTCAAAGCCATCCTTGAACCACTCCACAAGGATATTCTCAAAATCAACAAACGTATCACCACCCAAAACCGAAAACTGGCAATGGGCTTAGCCTCAATGGAAACCAAACACGAAATTGCCCTCAATACCATTGCATCCCTTGGACACCGAGTTGAATACCTTGTACAAATCCAAGCATCAAAGAGACATGCACCACCAGCACCAACAGACCAAGTAACTCCAGCCATCCCAGAAGGGACCTCCGCCAAACCCACACTCTGGTCAGCAATTGCATCCACATGTGCAAAGAAAGACCCACCAAAAGATAAGAATGGGCGTACTCTCAATCCCCGTCCTCTCTCCAAAAAAAACGCACACTAGAAATTGCCCGACACAGTGATCAACCAGTTACTGCCGATCTTACACAACTGAAGCTTGCGATCAACGCCACCCTCCGACGATGCCACGCAGACCCTTTGGCCAATATTGGACATGTTTCTGCCAACTACAAACACAATGTCGTGCTCTTGACAGTAGATGCCTGCCCTGTGGATTTGGTACTAGCCCATAAGGCTGCTATTGAAGGAACAGTTCGTTCAGTTGATACAACCACATGAAATCTCAAAAAACAAGAAACCTGGATCCGAATGATGGTTCATTCCATCGACATTACAATGTTTCCTGAATGTGAAACAGGAATGAAATCATTCAAAGAAGATATTGAGATGAACAACAATCATATCAAGCTTACCACCCTACCACGATCTCTTACAAAGTCAGAAACTCGACCCCATAAAAAGGCAACCACCATGGTCATTGCAGTCCGTACTGAACATGAAGCAAAACTTATTCAAGATCATGGAGTACAAGTAGATGGCAAGACACGCAAAGCTGACCGATATGTGGCATCCCGACCAACCGCCCAATGTACTAACTGTTAACAATTTGGCCATTCCTACCTACGATGCAAACAATCACCTTTCTGCAACATATGTGCAGAACCTCACACCACCACCTCCCACTCATGCGGATCATGTCCCAGCATAGGCAAACAGTGTGTCCATGATGTTATCCAATGCATCAACTGCAAGGGTAATCATGGGGCCAACAATTCTGAATGCCAAACAATTACTGCCATATGTGCTGAGGTACGAGCCAAGTTCATGAAAGACCACCCGACCATCACCCATGCCTAAACAACCTTCCTATTCACCCACGAAAATTCAAATTATACAGCACAACTGCAACCATTCCTCCTTAGTCATCAATACCCTTTTTGACTTTGCAGTTGGAACGGCTGACCTTCTTATACTCCAAGAACCTGGATTCAACCCAGACAATACATTCATTACAACACACGCTGGATTTGAGCTACTGATACCTCCTAAAAACTTAAGAAAACACAATAGGACAATCGCCTATGTGGCCAAAAGCAACCCTTATATCAAATGCTCCCCACATACTGACATCAGCCACAATCCTGATATTCCAGACCTTGAAATATCAATCCCCTTAATTGCACCAATCACAGTCTTCAATATTTACAATGAACATGAAGACGTATCTAATCTCTACACCATTCTAAGAAGCTTCACCAAAGTCCCATTGCCTGAACGATGCATTATTGCTGGTGATATGAATACCCATCATACATGGTGGAATTCACAAATCAAAACATCCAAACGCGCCGAGGAACTTGTTCAGAACATGGAAACCAATAACTTTTCCCCCCTCAATGAACCAGACACCCCAACATACTACTACCGAAATGGCAAAGGAAGCTCTATTATCGACTTACCCTTTACCACACAAGCCATCCATGACTCGGTTACAAATCGGGCCGTGGATGACAACGCATCAACTGGTTCAGACCATACAACCATATGTTTTGATATCCTGGCAGAATCTGAACTTGTGACCACTGACTCCAACATGATAAGATACAACTGGAATAAGGCAGATTGGGATTTATTCTCAAAAACTCTCAATACACTCTCCCATGCCTCACGAATGGTCTCACAATACCTCCAAAACAACCAACAAATCAAACCTTGACAAATCAGCCGAACTACTCCAAGATATGATTCTTGATGCAGTCAAGGAATCTACCCTAGTTCTCCAGCTTACATCACATTCAAAACGCTGGTGGACACCCCAACTCAAAATCTCCCGAACACAGATGAACCGTGCCCAGAAGCAGTGGAAGAAAACCCACATTGAAAGTGATCACATCAAATTCAAAGCTGTTCGAAACCAATGTTTCAGGGATATCCGCACCTCCAAGACAACAATGTGGATTGAATTTTCAGCAAATGCACAAGGTACAGAGATATTTACCACCCTCCGTTATACCAATCCCAGGAAAACCCAACGGACACCACCCCTGTCATTCTCCAACACCACAGCTGAAACTTTTGAAGAAAAGGCAGTATTATTCCGTTCTACAATGTTCCCACCCCCACCAGTAGCACCCTCCCCAACTGATATCACCAATCGACCAATCCTGCCATGGGTTACATTTACCCCAACAGAAATCAAACAAGCAATGTTTACCTCTGCACCATGTAAAGCCCTGGGACCCGATGGGCTTCCTTTTACTGCCTCCGGCAAGCATACCTAGCAGCCACCAAACAATTCAACAGTCTCTTTGCTATACTTAGAACCACTGGATATCACCCTACCTGTTGGCGACAAGCAACGACTGTGATTATACCCAAACCTGGAAAACCTGATTATTCAATACCTAAGGCCTACCGACCTTTGCCCTTCTCAATTGCCTTGGAAGATCCTCAAAAAGTTGATGGCAAACCAATTGCATATATGGCTGAAAAATACAACCTGCTACACAAAGATCAAATAGGAGGACGAAGACAACGCTCTGCTATAGATGCGGCAATGGCATTACACATGAAATTGAACAAGGAAACATGCAAAGGAAATCACCACTGCCTCTTTATGGATGTGAGTGGCGTATTCGACAATGTATCCAAAGACCATCTCCTCCAAACTCTACGACAACTGGGCTACCCGACCGCAATTCAATTATTGGTCGACCTCTTCCTATTGACCGTACAACAGCACTGGCATTTGATGGACAAAAGAAGACTCAGCCCGTCCGGACAGGAATCCCTCAGGGATCGCCTGCATCCTCAATTTTCTTCCTCTCTATCTCAGTCCTCTCTTCTACGAACTCACAACCCATTACCCCAGCTCCTGGACTGCAAGCTATATTGATGATGTTGCAATTGTTGTTCGAAGCAAATCAAAAGCCTATAATGCAAGATGCCTCAAGGCGGCTGCACGGACAGCTTTCAAATGGGCAGAAAACAATGCGGTACGATTTGATGACTCAAAGTCAGAAATGATGCACTTCCACAATAAATGAAATGGTGATACCTCTGATGACGAAAAGATCACCCTACCAATGGCACTACCATATCCCCGGAACAAAAGGCATTGGCCAGATGTGGTAAGGTGGATTGGTATTTGGTGTGACAGAAAAATCAACTTCAAACACCATGTCATGCTGAAGGCGCAAGCAGCAAAAGAGCCTTGGAGCCTCAAATCAATAGCCAATACAGAATCAGGTTTATTTATTTATTTATTTATTCATCATACAGCATGCAGCCGTAGGCTATGGCCGGTGAGGTACAAACAAATAACCAAGAACAAGAACAACAAATGAAACCGAACAAAGGAAAAACGAAAAACCCCTGGCTAGGTAGCACCGCTCCGCAGTCCCCTATCACCCTGCTCTAGTTACAAAGAAATTTCAAATAAATCATAGCGGTTTGTAACACGCTTCATACAATAATAAAATATCTGTCAGTCTCATTCGGCTTGGTCCTGCATATCATGCGGTTCTCCCCCTGGAGTTTACCCTCCTCCTCCCTTCCCCGTTCAAATTTCATCCTCCTCTCAACTCTCTGCTTCTCCTTCCTTTTCATCATCATTGTCCCCATCATCCCCTCCACTCTCACTCTGATGTTCCTCCACCCTATCGTCACAGTTCCCTGTCCTGCAATTCGGATGTTACCCTGCCCAAGGTGTTCATCATCACGGAATTGGCCCAGGTACCATCTTCGAGTAGCTATATGTGTGTCGTGCAGAAAATGTTTCAAAGGTTGCATTGCTTTGTCGTATAAAGAAGATGCTTCCAGAGATATCGAGGGTGTACAACTCCAATCTCTTTCCGCATGGTTTGTCTTTCGCGTTGGTATAAGGGCATCTTAGTACAAGATGTTCCGGTGACTGGGGACCTCCATAGCGACATGGGCAGTGAGGAGAGTCAACAGCATTGGTTGGTATTTTGTATAGGTAACTGCGGAAGTATCCATGTCCAGTTCGTAGTTGGGTGACAGTAGATGCAAACTGGCGTTGCCACTTCTGAAAATATTGTCTGGTTTGGTACGAAATGTTCCAATATAGTTCTTTCCTTTCGCGGGATGTCGCATCCACCAATCCCCCCATTCCTGCATTTTTGCTGCTCGGGTTACCCTCTTGAGGTACGATAATGAGGTGTTATAGTAGGTAGGTGGTTTTTCCACAGTGGACTGTTTTGCCAACTTATCGGCAAGTTCGTTTCCAGGTACATCTGTATGGCCAGGAACCCATTGTACTGTGATAGTAGTTTTGAGTGCATGGAGGTTATTGGCGATGTTGGAGAGTGCCAGGGAAGTGGACTGTCCAGGGGCGGGTTTGAAAGTATTGAGACGTCGTATGGCAGCTTGATTGTCTGTGAAAATCCATACATGTCTTTTGGTGAGGTTATTACGTTGACAGATCTGAAAGCATTTCTGTGCAGCTTTTAGAATACCAAGTAATTCAGCATCATAAACTTCCTGTTGATGGCCCATTGGATAGTTGCTTCAATGACATCTTCTCCTGTCATTTCAACTACTGTTCCTGCGCCAATGTTTTCGTTCAACATAGATCATCTGAATAACAAACAATATTGCGGTCATCTTGTTTCAACATTGCATACTGGGCTTCGTGGGCTTTGGCTTCCTCTTCCTTTGAACGAGCATTAATTTGTGTTTTGACTCTACTTTCAATCCATGGTGGACAGGCTGTGGTTGAATAGGTTTCGATTCCTAGCTGTTGGAAATCCATGGACTGAGGGTTGATAAGGTTTGGATAAGACGTGTTTCAAATTTGCGGTTATTTTGTTGCATACTGTCCCATGAAATCCAGGGTCCGGTTGTGTTACTAGACTCTGGATTTCATGAAATGGAGGGAAAGTCAATGGACAAGGTTGTCGGATTGGATGTATTTCGGGAAACGTAAGTATTCGAATTGCATATTTTCTTCGCATGTAATTAAGTCGAACAGCTACTGGTGGCAGGGCTGCTTCATTGTGTAGTGCTATTGTTGGGGATATGCGGAAGGCTCCAAGGATGCACCGAAGTGCCATGTTTTGCACTGTTTTGAATTTCTGTTGATATGTTGCTTCGCCCATGCACCAGACTTCAGCTCCGAAGTCGCAGACAGGTACAACACAAGCATTGTATAGTTGGCCGACTGCACTGGGAGTTAGTCTTGATTCTGTATTGGCTAGTGATTTGAGGGCTCCAAGGGCTCTTTTGCCGCTTGCTGCCTTCAGCATGACATGGTGTTTGAAGTTGATTTTTCTGTCAAACCAAATACCAATCCACCTTACCACATCTGGGCCAATGCCTTTTGTGCCGGGGGAAATGGTAGTCCCATTGGGTAGGGTGATCTTTTCTTCATCGGAGGTATTACTGTTTCGTTTATTGTGGAAGTGCATCATTTCTGACTTTGAGTCATCAAATCGTTCCGCATTGTTTTCTGCCCATTTGAAAGCTGTCCGTGCAGCCTCCTCGCGGCATCTTGCATTATAGGCTTTTGATTTGCTTCGAACAACAATTGCAACATCATCAATGTACCTTGCAGTCCAGGAGCTGGGGTAATGGGTTGTGAGTTCGTAGAAGAGAGGACTGAGATAGAGGAGGAAGAGAATTGGGGATGCAGGAGATCCCTGAGGGATTCCTGTCCGGACGGGGCTGAGGTCTTCCTTTTGTCCATCAAATGCCAGTGCTGTTGTACGGTCGGATAGGAAGTGGTCGACCCATAATTGAATTGCGGTCGGACAGCCCAGTTGTCGTAGAGTTTGGAGGAGACGGTCTTTGGATACATTGTCGAATGCGCCACTCACATCCATAAAGAGGGCGGTGGTGATCTCCTTTGCATGTTTTCCTTGTTCAATTTCATGTGTAAGTGCCATGGCAGCATCTATAGCAGAGCGTTGTCTTCGTCCTCCTATTTGATCTTTGTGTAGCAGGTTGTATTTTTCAGCCATGTATGCGATTCGGTTTGCCATCAACTTTTCGAGAATCTTCCCAAGGCAATTGAGAAGGGCAACAGGTCGGTAGGCCTTAGGTATTGAATAATCAGGTTTTCCAGGTTTGGGTATAATCACCGTCGTTGCTTGTCGCCAACAGGTAGGGTGATATCCAGTGGTTCCAAGTATAGCAAAGAGACTGTTGAATTGTTTGGTGGCTGCTAGGTATGCTTGCCGGAGGCAGTAAAAGGGAAGCCCATCGGGTCCCGGGGCTTTACGTGGTGCAGAGGTAAAAATTGCTTGTTTGATATCTGTTGGGGTAAATGTAACCCATAGCAGGGTTGGTCGATTGGTGATATCAGTTGGGGAGGGGGCTACTGGTGGGGGTGGGAACATGGTAGAACAGAATAATACTGCCTTTTCTTCAAAAGTTACAGCTGTTGTGTTGGAGAATGACAGGGGTGGTGTCCGTTGGGTTTTCCTGGGTTTGGTATAACGGAGGGCGGTAAATATCTCTGTGTCTTGTGCATTTGCTAAAAATTCAATCCACATTGTTGTCTGGGAGGTGCGGATATCCCGGAAATATTGGTTTTGAACAGCTTTGAATTTGATGTGATCACTCTCAACGCGGGTTTTCTTCCACTGTTTCTGGGCACGGTTCATCTGTGTTCGGGAGATTTTGAGTAGGGGTGTCCACCAGCGTTTTGAATGTGTTGTAAGCTGGAGAACTGGGGTACAATCCTTGACTGCATCAAGAATCATATCTCGGAGTAGTTCGGCTGATTTGTCAAGGTTTGATTCGGTTGGTTGTTCATGGAGGTATTGCCAGACCAGTCGAGAGGCATGGGATAGTGTATTGAGAGTTTTTGAGAATAAATCCCAATCTGTCTTATTCCAGTTGTATCTTATCGTGTTGGAGTCAGTGGTAACAAGTTCAGATTCTGCCAAGATATCAAAACGTATTGTTGCATGGTCTGAACAAGTTGATGCGTTGTCATCCACGGCCCAATTTGTAACCGAGTCATGGATGGCTTGTGCGGTAAAGGCTAAGTCGATAATAGAGGTTCCTTTGCCATTTCGGTAGTAGTATGTTGGGGTGTCTGGTTCATTGAGGAGGGAAAGGTTATTGGTTTCCATGATCTGAACAAGTTCGTCGGCGCGTTTGGGTGTTTTGATTTGTGAATTCCACCATGTATGATGTGCATTCATATCACCAGCCATAATGCATCGTTCAGGCAATGGGATTTTGGTGAAGCTTCTTGGAATGGTGTAGAGATTAGATACGCCTTCATGTTCATTGTAAATATTGAAGACTGTGATTGGTGCAATTGAGGGGGTTGATATTTCAAGGAGTTGAATATCAGGATCCTAGCTGATATCGGTACGTGGGGAGCATTTGATATAAGGGTTGTTTTTGGCCACATAGGCAATTGTCCTATTGTGTTTTCTTAAGTTTTTAGGTGGTATCAGTAGCTCAAATCCAGGGTGTGTTGTAATGAATGTATTGTCTGGGTTGAATCCAGGTTCTTGGAGTACAAGAAGGTCGACCGTTCCAACTGCAAAGTCAAGAAGGGTATTGATGACTAAGGAGGAACGGTTGCAGTTATGTTGTATAATTCGAATTTTGGTGGGTGAATAGGAAGGTTGTTTAGGCATGGGTGATGGTCGGGTGGTCTTTCATGAACTTGGCTCGTACCTCAGAACGTATGGCAGTAATTGTTGAGCATTTAGAATCGTTGGCCCAGTGATTACCCTTGCAGTTGATGCATTGGATACAGAATCAGGACTAACCCCCAGTGCAGTCCGACAACTATACAATGCGTGTGTTGTACCTGTCTGCGACTTCGGAGCTGAAGTCTGGTGGATGGGCCAAGCAACACATCAACAGAAATTTGAAACAGTTCAAAATATGGCACTTCGGTGCATCCTTGGAGCCTTCCGCACATCCCCAACAATAACGCTACACATTGAAGCAGCCCTGCCACCTGTAGCTGTTCGACCCAATCACATGCGAAGAAAATATGCAATTCGAATACTTACGTTTTCTGAAATGCATCCAATCCGACAACGTTGTCCATTGACTTTCCTTCCATTTCATGAAACCCCAGAGTCTAGTAACACAACCGGACCCTGGATTTCATGGAACAGTATGCAATGAAATAACCGCAAATTTGAAACACGTCTTATACAAACCTTATCAACCCTCAGTCCATGGATTTCCAACAACTCGGAGATTGAAACCTCTTCAACCACAGCCTGTCCACCATGGGTTGAAAGAAGAGTCAAAACACAAATTAATGCTTGTTCAAAGGAAGAGGAAGCCAAAGCCCACGAAGCCCAGTATGCAATGCTGAAACAAGATGACCGCAATATTGTTTGTTATTCAGATGGATCTATGTTGAACGAAAACATTGGCGCAGGAACATTAGTTGAAATGACAGGAGAAGATGTTATTCAAGCAACCTATCCAATGGGCCATCAACATGAAGTTTATGATGCTGAATTACTTGGTATTGTTAAAGCTGCCCAGAAATGCTTTCAGATCTGTCAACGTAATAACCTCACCAAAAGACACATATGGATTTTCACAGACAATCAAGCTGCCATACGACGTCTCAATACTCTCAAACCCGCCCCTGGACAGTCCACTTCCCTGGCACTCTGCAACATCGCCAATAACCTCCATGATCTCAAAACTACTATCACAGTTCAATGGGTTCCTGGCCATACCGATGTACCTGGAAACGAACTTGCCGATAAGTTGGCAAAAAAGTCTACTGTGGAAAAACCACCTACCTACTATAACACCTCATTATCATACCTCAAGAGGGTAACCCGAGCAGCAAAAATGCAGGGATGGGGGGATTGGTGGATGCGACATCGCGCGAAAGGAAAGAACTATATTGGAACATTCCGTACCAAACCAGACAATATTTTCACAAGTGGCAATCGCCAGTTTGCATCTACTGTCACCCAACTACGAACTGGACATAGATACTTCTTCAGTTACCTATACCAAATACCAACCAATGCTGTTGACTCCCCTCACTGCCCATGTCGCTATGGAGGTCCCCAGTCACCGGAAAATCTCGTACTAAGATGCCCTTTATACCTACGCGAAAGACAAACCATGTAGAAAGAGATTGGAGTTGTACACCCTCAATATCTCTGGAAGCATCTTCTTTATACTGACAAAGCAATGCAACCTTTGAAACATTTTCTGCACGAAACACATATACCTACTCGAAGATGGTACCTGGGCCAATTCCGTGATGATAAACACCTTGGGCAGGGTAACATCTGAATTGCAGGCCAGGGAACTGTCAACGATATGGTGGAGGAACATAAGAGTGAGAGTGGAGGGGATGATGGGGAGGATGATGATGAAAAGGAAGGAGAAGCAGAGAGTCGAGAGGAGAATGAAATTTGAACGGGGAAGGGAGGAGGAGGGTAAACTCCAGGTAGAGAACCCGCATGATATGCAGGACCAAGCCAAATGAGACTGACAGATATTGTATTATTGTACGAAGCGTATTACAAACCGCTATGATTTATTTGAAATTTCTTTGTAACTAGAGCAGGGGTGATAGGGGACTGCGGAGCGGTGCTACCTCGCCAGGGGTTTTTCATTTTTCCTTTGTTCGGTTTCATTTGTTGTTCTTGTTCTTGGTTATTCGTTTGTACCTCACCGGCCATAGCCTGCGGGCTGCATGCTGCATGATGAATAAATAAATAAATAAATAACTACCCTCCCTCAATCATCTCTTCAACACTCGAAGCAGACGAAGACGGATACCTAGAATTCTGGTTTGATACCTTCGAAGAATTTACACCTGAAATTCCACCAGTTCATGTAACTCTTCGACACCACCCTCTCACCTTTTACAGTGCTCGACTTTACCAAGAAAACAACTGGTAAATGAGCGATTCAGAAGAAGTGTACCCACAACTACCTCCCAATATCTTTGCAGTGTCCGCAGGATATTCAAAAATCCCGATACCACCTTCAGCACACCTCCCCTTACCTTCATCGCCCAACATGCCCACATCAGGAGAAGCATCTGGCAAGCAACCCGAGTTCGGTTTTTCATCAAGAATCAAAGCAGATGTCATCGACACACCTGCCAGTGTAAAACTTGAGAATATCAAAGTACTTGCAGGACAATCCAATTACAATGTGTGGGCGGCGACTATGGTTATCATTCTTAAAGGTATGAAGTGTTATGAAGTAGTGGTGGAAGGATTAACACCTGCAGATGATACCGACAGAAAAGAAGTAGCAGCATATGACCACTTATGCTACCAAGCACAAACCATCTTCATCCAAGTGGTTTCCAGCGACATTCTCGAAAAAATTGTCAAACTTGGATCACCCCATACGATGTGGACATGGCTGCGCACCGAATATTACCGAGACACTGCTTACGCATTTGTCTATCAAATCACAACCTTTACATCCCTCCCCTCCTCCTATACAACCTCCTCCTTCCTTTCTGACTTTATCACCAAGTTCGAAACAGAGTGGTGAAATTTACAGAAACCCGCAAAAGCATCCAAAGACACCTATCGCAACAATTTCGCTGCCTTTCTCGATGAAGGCAAAGCCAAGAGAGACTTTCTCCTCGGATTGCTTATACAACATTATCAAAATGTTGTCGACAATCTCACAACAAATGATGACTTAACATTCACTGATGTAAAGAAAAGACTCATCGACATATCTGCTACAGTCACTGGTTCCTCCGAGACTGCCCTTACAACTGTAACTCGGTCAAAAAACGGAAAAAACAAGAAAAACAAGAAATCCGAAAAGAAATCTGATGTTAAAGATTGCACCTGGTGTGCGAAACATAACCCCGGAAAATCTACCGGTCATACTTGGAATGATTGTTTTCGCCTCAAAAAGCACAATTAGGAAAAGATGAAGGAAACCAAAGATACAAACAAGAAAGAAGAAGCAAACGTCACTACCGAAAAACACCAAGTAAGGAACAAATCCTTTTATTTTGACACGGCCTGTACCTCACACATGACCCCTTTTCCATACAGACGACAAAACTTCAAAACATGTTCCGGACTTGTAGAGTCCAGTTCAAAACAACAAATGCAGATCAAAGAGCAGGTTGATATTGTGATGGACTGTGTTCTTAAAGATGGATCAGTTTCTACTATTCGAATTCGCGATGTTCTCTTTGTTCCCCAGTTGGGGAAAGCTCTTATTTCTTGGAGGAAGTTACGAAATGATTACAAAAAGATTGGAGAAGGAGATTATATCTCGGTTATGAAAAACGATAAAACAATGTTTGAAGCAAAGTTTGACGGCCAATTGATTTCAATACCTGAAGTGAATCATTCAGCTTTCGCTACTTACGAGTTCTGGCATCAAGCTTTAGGACATACTAATTTAAATCCTAAGCTGTACGACGTTGAACTACCAGCAAAACCTAAAGATTTCCACTGTGACTCATGCACCAAAGCAAAGATAACCAAATCACCTCACTCTTCAACTATCGATAAAAATCGAAAGAAGCTTGATATGATTCATTCAGATCTGTCAGGACCCTTTTCAGTCTCCTCCTACAGAGGATCACTCTACTACATCACCTTAATCGATGATGCTACTCGATATGCCTTGGTCAAGTTTATGAAAAAGAAATCAAGCACCACTCAAATTCTTAAATATTATGTTGCCGAGCTAGAACTTCACCATTCAAAGACACCCAAAAGCTTTCGAACCGACAATGGTGGAGAATACATTTCAAACGAACTGAAAGACTACCTAAGACAGATGGGGATAGTTCATCAATTCACTCCCCCTTACTCTCCTGAATCGAATGGCGTGGCTGAAAGACATAATCGAACAATAGGAGAGTCACTTTGAGCTATGCTTGAAAGTGCTCCTACATATGACACAAGACTCTGGGCAGAAGCAGTTTCAACTTCAGTATACCTCAAAAACTGACAACCTCATTCGGCAGTTAATGATCAAATTCCCTATGAAGCCTTCCATGGTAATAAACCATCGATTACGCATCTTAAACCCTTTGGCAGTGAATGTTATTGTAGTAGTATGAAATGACGATAGTCTATTTGCAATTGCCATCCCATGTGCCCTATCCGTGCCAGTTACTGGGCCATCCTCTCGGCCAATCAGGTTGCTTACGACCAACTGAGACACGGACGTAGGCAAAGTGATTGCCCACGTCTCACTCCACATTGCATCCCTCTTAAAAAGTTCGAGATTCTTCTCGAAAAACAAAACCCACTGTCGAAACAAAACTCCCATGCCTCGACTCCGCGGCTTATGGGACAATAGAAAAACACAAAACCTTGAAAACAAAAGAATAAACCCACTTGTCATCGACTCCTCGACAAAGTGCAACCAATGGCCATCGACTCCGCGGCCTTAACTCTTCTTTTTTCGTTTGACCTTCCTTTCTCCCAAGCCGTGCTGCTTCTGGTAATCGTCAAGTATCTGCTTTGCATTTGAGAGGTTGGCAGCTGGCTCCCATGTCATGTCGTCGTCATCATAGCCTTCCCACTTGATTTGGTACTTGTAGCCGCCATTAACGCCAGGTGCCTTCTTGTGCGAGACAATCGCCTCTACGACATACGAACGTTGAATCGTGCCATGTTTGTCCATTACTGCCCGTACGGGAGGAGGAGGAGGCTTTTCTCGTGTCGGGTCAGCGATGTATTTCTTGAGTCTGCTGACATTCACCGTATCGTGAATGGACATATCATTTGGCTGCTCTAATTCGACTGCATTGGGTCCTCGGAACTTAATGATTCTGTATGGTCCGGCCCATGGATGCTGTAACTTCCGACGAGAAGGATCTTGGCTGGCGTATGTAATCGGTAGGTCTTTAGTGTTTAACATCACGAGGTCTCCAACCTGCAGGGTACATGGTCGTCGGCTCTTATTTGCTTCCGCCGTCTGGCTATCTTGTGCTTCGCGGAGGCGGTCCTGGGCGTCCACCAAGGAAGCCTGCAACCGTTTAACAAATGCCGCACCATCCAGACTCCGCATTTCATCATACTGACGCCGACCCGCAACGAAGTCTAATGGAATAGATGGTGCGTATCCTAGGTCCAATTCGAATGGGCTTCGATCAGTGGATGAGTGCGTTGACGTGTTGTATGCTTATTCCGCTAGTGGGAGCATGGTATCCCACTGATCTTGGTGGTGAGTGGCAAAGGCCTGTAGATACCGCGTTACTTGCTTGTTCAAGATCTCTGACAGTCCGTCTGTCTGTGAATGGAACGCTGTCGACATCAGCAGCTTCGTCTACAGCTTCTTATTAACCTCCGTCCAGATATCCGACATACAGCGTGCATCTCTGTCGCTGACGATCTCTCGTGGGACACCGTGAAGTCGTATGATGGCCTCCAAATATAGCTGTGCAAATTCTGCGGCGTCAATGGTCTTAGCGCAGGGCATCCAGTGGGCTCGTTTGGAGAAGTGGTCCACGAAGGTCACAATGCAATCGTTTCCTCTCAAAGATGTTGGCACGTCAGTAATAAAATCTACCCCCACACGCTCCCAGCGGCCTCGTGCAACTGGTAGTGGTTTTAACAAGCCCACTACTTTCCCAGCCCGTTGATTAACTCGCGCACACTTGTCACAGCCTTTTGTGTATGCTTGAACTCCTTTCCACATCCCTGGCCAGAAGAAACGCTGTCTCACCGTCATATATGTCTTTGCTGCTCCGAAAGGTCCTCCCACAGCAGCATCATGTGCCTCTCGGAGGATTCGGTTCCTTAGGGGTGTCGGAATGTAGAGCCGACGTGGTTTGTCTTTGTGTCGTTCAGGGTCCTTCTTATGGAGGTCCAGGTAGAGCAGGCCGTCGTCCAGGGAGAATCGGTGGCTGCGCGCCCACGCCTTTCGCACTGAAGCCGGAGCGGACGTTTTCGGTGGGTGTTCCTGGTCATCTTTGGACGCTAGTATTTGTACTATCTCTTTACTCCAGTTGTCGTCCTTCGTTTCTGCCGTAACCGCTTGTAGCCACTCTGCCGAGTCCTGGACTACCAACTGCGTGAGCCGACATTGGGAGACTTGACAACGCTCGCGTCTACAGTCCGGACGTCTTGTCAGTGCGTCAGCCGCCTGGTTCTTCGCACCTGGAATGTACCGGATATCGTATGTATAATTTTGTAACATTGCTAAGTACTCCATTTGTCGTGCTGTGAGTCGAGGTTGAGTTAGTATGTGTCTTAAGGACGCATGGTCCGTATGGACCGTAAAATTTCTATCTGAATGGAGGTAGTAGTGCCAGTTCACAACTGCGTCACGAATCGCTAGGAGTTCTCTGTCATATGTAGGGTATCGTGTCTCTGCGCCCTTAAGCTTCCTGCTCCAAAAGGCAATGACTCTGGTTTCTCCGTCTTGTCGCTTCTGTGATAATACTGCTGCGACTGCATATTTGCTGGCGTCAGAATGCAGCACGTACTCGCCCCCTTCCTCCGGTAGTGCCAGTACGGGAGCCTTGCAAATGGCATCTTTTAATGTTTCGAAGGCCTCTTCTGCCTCTCCATTCCAAGCAAATTGCACAGTACCGACATCCTTGAGCCGTGGCTCGCCGCGGCGGCCGCCCATTTTGACTTTCTTACCCATTTTGCACATACGATATAATGGCAAGGCGATGTGAACATAGTGCTGTATGAACTTGCGGTAATAGCCCGTCAGACCGAGAAAGCCACGAACTTCTTTCGCGTTCTGAGGGCGAGGCCATCCAGATACTGCTCTCGTCTTTGACTCCGACGTATGCACTCCTTCTTGGTCGATCTGAAAGCCGCAATATTCAATCTCATCGCGAAACCATTCGCATTTGGACTTCTTCAATTTCAGGCCAGCTTTCTGCAAAAGTTGTAGTACTGTCCGCACGTGCTCCAGATGCTCCTCTCTCGTCGAACTATGGATTAATACATCGTCAAGGTAAACAGCCACAAATTTACATAGTTCAGGGTTGGAAGCGAGTAGGCGGTTCATGACTCGCATAAATTGACTAGGTGCGTTGGCGAGTCCAAATGGAAGCACCGTCCATTCGTACAGCTCATAATTGGTTGAGAAAGCCGTTTTTTGACGATCGGCGGCACATATTCGAATTTGATGATAATCCCAGGCTAGATCTATCTTCGAGAAGCAGGTCGAGCCTCCCAGCGGTTGGACAAGCTCTTCAATGTGAGGTAATGGGTATCGGTCCTTCCTGGTTATGCGGTTAACTGCACGGTAGTCAATGCACAAGCGCAATGCACCATCTTTCTTAGGCACGAATAGGACGGGGGAGCCATAATGGCTGTTACTCGGCCTTATCCAGCCATTGCGTATAGCTTTATCCAATTGTCGTTGTAGCTCCGCGTCTTCTTTGGGAGATAATCGATATGGAGGCCCGTATGGGGCTTTCTTATCATCTTCTGGCGATATGTCGATTTTAAATTGTGGTTTGCTCCGGGTGGTGTCGCACGTCGGCTCCGCGAATAAACCACAGGTCTCAAAATCGCGAAGCATGCTCTGAAATTCGTCTGGTGGCTGTGCAGCCTCAGGGTTGTCGTATCGTACCCGAACCATGAATGCCCTAGCCAAAAGTTGATGGCTCATGCGACGGAGATGTTTCTTGTTAATAATTTCGATACCCATGGTGGGGGCTGCTTCTTTGATGGTGTCGTCGTCTGGTTCGCTGTCTGGACGAAGGCCACGAAGGTAGTGAATTCGTGCAGCCTTTTCTCTGTCTTCCCATGGGATGTCGCCTTGAGTTATCCACATTTCGTTTGTTCGGTGATCGATATGGTACGTTCCATTGATGTCGCGCACCCAGCGCTTCCTGAGGATAATGTCGAACCCTTTCATGTCGTACACTGTGAACCACCCCGTATATGCATAGCCGTCGTCTCCCAGTTTGAGTTTCAGGCGCACCTGTTGTCGTCTCTCAATGCCATCTTCTACCTTATCATTCGCCGTCTCCACAATCATCCAGCCGCCGTCTCTCTCTTCTAATACCGCACCTTTCTTTTTTAGCTTTTCCACAGTCTCTGTTTTTACATAATTCTCCGATGCGCCGTCGTCTTTGGCTGTTTTGGCTACTAAACTACTGTATGTGTCGTTATTATTTTTGTACCGAAGCTTTCCATCGAAACGGAGAAGATCTAAGGTATCATTATCACTGACTCGGAGATGGTGATAACAAGTAAACTTTTTCATTGTAGACACAGGACAAGCAGTTTTAGTTTTAGGGAGTCGATTCGCAGCTAATCGCTCCCGTTGCCATTTCCCGAGCTCGAGTCATCCGAACCATCATCACTGTCATCGGACAATTCTTGCACTCTGGGCTCCTGGGCATCATTACCTTCTCCAGGGGTCCGCTGGGTCAAACAGAGGCTCTGTTGTTTCCCTCCACTTCCGCCTCCGTTGCCGCCTTTCTTGCGACTACCACGGGAACTTCTCCACCTGTCTGCTCTCTTCTTCTCTTTCTTATCAAAGCCCTTCTTATCATTGGCTAATTTCTTTTCTCTCCATGCGGCCAGGACCTTCTCCTTGTTTGGGCATGTCCGGGCGGGGTGGCCTACTTCGCCACATGCGTAACAACTCTGGTCATTACTGCCACCGCCGCCGCCTTCTTTTTGTTTGCCCTCCATTTTCTTAAGCATTGTCGACGTCGGTTGCTTCTTGGAGTTAAGCATGGCGTCCACTCGGGAGACGTGCTCCATAACGTCGTTGAGCGACGCTGTAGGCTGATTCCCCAATTTCTCAATCAAAGCCTTGGATGCTTCTGGGTTGCTCTCGAGTTTGAACTGGTATGAGTTGCGAAGCCGTTCATCGGAGAGTGGCGCGTGGGGTTCCAACTGGTGTCGCAGCACTCGGAAACGTTCATTAATAGCGGAAACACGCTCGCCACCTCTAATTCGAAGTGACTCCCAATCGCGTTTCAGCCTGGTCACAGCGTTGGGAGGAATAAAGGCCTCTTTGACTGCAGTTGAGAAGTCTTCCCATGTTACGGCTGCGCTTGCGTACGCCGGAAAACGGTGGTTGGCCCAAACTGCAGCTTTGTCGCGAAACTGAAGCAGTGCCGCGGCGGCCCAACCGTTGGTTAACGGGATTCCACACTCCTCTATCAAGCCTAACTCCAGGGCACGAGGTCCGAAATGGCGGTGCAGAGTGGATAGGGAGGAGGTGACGGCGTCTAGGGTTCTCGTACCATCGTAAGTCGGTAATCCCGTCGTTTTGACGTTAAACACGCGGTTGTTCGTTTGGAAAGTGCTGACAGGTGCAGAGATAGCCTTCACTCGAATGAAGGCCTCGTTTGTAGCATTCAATTCCACCATGACCGACTCCATTTTTTCACTGGTCATGTCTCTCTCGTCTTCAGCGGTTGCCAACGCTTTCTTGGTTGCTTCTACTTCCTGTAAGGCTGCGCCCAGTTTGGCTTGCATCGTCTTATTGTGTGTGTTTTTGGCGGTGACCTCTCGTTTCAGCTTCGCCATCTCCTTTGCGATTGCATCGTCAACCAGGGGTGGCGCCTCATCGTCTTTCATGTCGGAGGCTTGTTGCGCCAATCTGTCGTACTCCATCTGTTGCGCCACGAGGGCCTGTACCTTGTCGGATAGTTGCTTCTCTAAATCGACAAGTTCATCGGCGATTGCGTCCCGTTCCCGATCAGCATCCTCGCACATTCGGATAAGATCTTCGACTTGTTCTCGGTACTCATCCTTCACCGCATGGAACCAATTGGCGACTTCATCGGGGATGTCCCTCTGCGCGATTACCGGCAGGTGATTGATGATCTCTGCTCGGCGGGCTCGGTCGTC
The DNA here is from genome assembly GCA_015178995.1 of Trichophaea hybrida. Taxonomy (NCBI): domain Eukaryota; kingdom Fungi; phylum Ascomycota; class Pezizomycetes; order Pezizales; family Pyronemataceae; genus Trichophaea; species Trichophaea hybrida. The sequence goes on along the minus strand of WHVE01000889.1, from coordinate 28,855 downwards.
GTCGGTCCGCTGTTCGAGAATACTGAACCCCTCGGGTCATGCATCTGGGAAGACGCCGCTAGCCCTGAGAGCTTTCAACATACGCGCCACTTCTGAACCATCGTCCTTTCGACCTCCAGCAGGGTTAAGGCGTGCAGCAGCAGGCATCGTCTTTGTCGTTGTTATGGTGTTTCGTTGTGCGAAATTCGTCTTTTTTGCCGTCGAAAGTCATCTGTGATCGTTTCAACTACTTCGCCTCGAATCTAAATTGGGCTCCGGCACGTATAAGGTGCAGGAGAAGCCAATTGGAAAGTGTTGCTACCAATGCAGTAGTATGAAATGACGATAGTCTATTTGCAATTGCCATCCCACGTTCCCTATCCATCCCAGTTACCCGGCCATCCTCTCAGCCAATCAGGTTGCTTACGTCCAACTGAGATACAGACGTAGGCAAAGTGATTGGCCACGTCTCACTCCACAGTTATATACCTATCCCTAAACAGCAACGACTTGTGGGAATAAAACTTCAACCAAGGGCACAAAGAGCAATTCTCACTGGATACGCAAACGACGACCATCACTACAGAGTCCACCTACCTGAATTCAAACACATACTTGTCACCAATGATATCTTCTTCCCTCCGTCAAAGACAGAAGGGGATTCATCACACAATAAGTCCTCATATGCAAAATTAAAAATCAATACCTCGAACCTCAATTGAACATCAATCTGACAATGAACAATTCCCTTCCGATGTTATGTGGATAGCATGGATGGAACGGAATCCCTCAGAAACCAGAAAATTATTCGACGAATGCAATGAAGACATTATGAGATTAGTTGTACAACAATATAATCAAGGATAACGATCAGGATTTCTAGGCCCAGACTACTGGACATTCGAATTAGATGAAGATCAAGAATCAATTCACACTCCCCAACGACAAAGTCATTTCTTTACTGGACATTCCGAAGATGGTTCCATTCAACCTCCCCCCTCGTCTCCTCAAGAGCAATACCACCACCAACTTCATGGTGGTGATAACTCTTCCACAGAGCAACAACAATACCTACAACTTTCAGATGTTGCTCAACAACACCCGACTACAGGTGTTACCACAAGAGCGGGAAGACAAGTGAAACCACCCAGAGAATGGTGGAGAATAGAAACTCAGAACGAGCAAATTGTTGATAGAACAATGTGCGATGCTGATGAAATATCTCTCTCCCTGGACTCCGAAGAAAGCTTACTCACATCAATACTTATGGAAGAACCTCAAACGTTTGGTCAAGCCAAATCCTCACCAGATTGGTCGCAATGGAAAGTCGCAATCAACGAAGAACTTAAATCACTCAAAGCCAATGATCTATGGGATGTAGTACCTAGACCAACAAATCGAAATATAGTTGATTCCAGATGGGTACTCAAGATGAAAACCAACGCCATAGGAGAAATTCAACGATACAAAGCTAGACTTGTCGCAAAAGGATTCAGTCAAATTCATGCTACTGATTACGATGAAATCTTTTCACCTGTTGTTCGTTATGATTCTCTAAGGTTATTATTGGCCATTGCCACCTGCAAAGGGTGGAAACTGTTAGGGGTTTTCCCTTATCATGCGTACAAGGTACATCAGACTTAGTCTCCCAAGCTCACCGCACCAAAAACTATGACGTATGGTTGAGGTAACACCCTTGAGGATGGCTACTGATGAGCGAGCGGAAGGCCCAATATAGCCGGGTGAAAATCCCACAATATTCCATGCTCCAATATCGGGTCTTGGCCTCAGAAATGCAATCGGCAGGTAAAGACAGTACACACACTCGATCTGACAGTAACTGAAGGGTGATTCCTTCGGTACTGGCCAAGGCATGGGACACACCAAACCATACTGCCGAAGCAAACGTAACTGCCTTGCAGGGACCTTAGGGTCAGCTGTGCGTTATGAATCAGACCAGTGTTATTCCATATCAAACTAATACTGGGATACAAGCTATAGTCGGAAACTGCACTTAGTTCCCCGATCAATAGCGGACGAACGATATTATCTTAGTATGAGGGATATTGCTATCTCCCGAGTGAAATAGTCAACGGAGATAAGCTAACTGCGCCCCGGTAGTTGACTCAGCCCAAAAGATAAGTGTTTGGGCCTAGACTGTCGAACCCCAGGTCTGTCGCACTATCACCGATAACTGAGAGAGCGCACCTCCCTACGGGGAATACGGGTAAGACGCGATGACACTAGGTACGTGGCAAAGTATGGGTTGGCAGCTCATTAAACCTTTGATCACTATTCCACTCATAATGACGAAAGATAACTAATAAGAAGTAATGGTCCGCTATGTGCGTCAGCAATGGCGCCATGAGTGCAGGATAACCTTTGGGATGCCTGGTGGGGGCTTACGCACCCACACATTGTCAAACGGAACTGTCCACAACTATCTACCGAGATCGGCTCTGTCGCAACGATCAGTGAAAAGGTGAACACCCACTTCCGTGGACTGAGTGTTATTGAGATAGTACTATACAAACAGATCATAGTGATTGAGAATTACTGTCATGCCTTACTGATATACCTCTGACGAGAAATGCTCATCTATAAAAGACTACATAAACTCTCTGTTTAAACACAAAGATCAAGCTCTACCAACAACCACAGTCAGAACAACAACAGCGGAAAACCACCTGAGATATTATTAAGTTTTTACGTTAAGAATATCTATTTTACCTATGCCTGAATACCACAGTGAAGACATCGTCATATATAATGCTGCCTACCTTCACAACCTTTGCGAAACCCTTGCGCACTTCCAGTTCGTCTACAACTACTTGGTTCAGTACAACCTCGTCGACGATTATGTCCACTACTGCGCGACCGGTGAATACCCTTCGGAACGCGACTTTGACGAGCACTCAGAAAGCCACCTCCAAGATTCCTACGACTTCTAGATAGCTAACGGCTGTGCCCTTGTGAATGCCTGTGTACCTGCACACCTCACAACGACTACGACGAGCCACTTTCGAGATCCACATCTTCAACTTCGTCCTAGTCATCAAAGTCAGATTGTATCGACACCGAGTACAACGATGCCAATCTGCCTCTACACACAACAGAGCAACCCCGTAACAGTATAATATTTCGGACGTTATCCGAAAAAGTTCATGAGCTGTGATCTGTGCGATCTACCAGCGTGCTCTGCCACTTGAATCTACGACGACAAGCAAGGCTACGAATTGAGATAACGTTGCCGAGAACACTGCCAAAAGCAGTGCAGACATTGTCCACGCTGCCGCCACATTCAACAATTAGCGGAAATCGCACTCCAAAGGAAAAATCGCACAGGACCATACACATTCCCATCTCAACAACTACACAATGGCGACTCCCAGGCGCCGATTAACCTTCGGTGCGGGGCGATTGGCACCCGTGTCTACCGCAGTGACCAAAGCCACCGCATCAGCATCCAGGCCCTTACCAGAATGGGTCAAGAGGATTCAAGATCACTACCAACAGTCCCGACGACAATATCGAGAGATAACGGATCAGGTGGATGACACCGAAATGACAGACAGCGTACAAGCGAGGGTATCGCGTCTGGACCTAGATATACAACACCTCATCGACTGTTGCAACCAGGAGGAGGACGTGATCGAAGAAGAATTCCACGACATGCGACGAGACTGCGAGATCTTCGCCCAGCAGGTGGAAACCAACACAATACTAAGGCACCAGGTTCTGGAGGGACATGACCATCAAATACGAGTCGTTGATTTCGTGCTAAGAGAAGCAAGCACAGGAATCGACGCTGTCCAGGACCAGACCCACCGAATAGTTGCTGGGGCAACCGAAGAATTCATCGAGATCAAAGAAAGACTTAAGAATTGCGAGACGGAGCAAATTCAAATTAAACTCAAACAAGCCTCGTTAACAGCCTCCAATAATCTGATAGTTAAACGAATAGCCGCGATGGAGAACTTCCTGAAGAAAGATGTACCGAGTAGCGAGGATCTGCGAGACATAATGAACAGAGCCAATGAAATCGCAGAACAAACTACGGGCTTAACGGAAGCAGACGCCAGAGCAAAACTTTCAGCTTCAACACCACACAGAGGGAGGACCGAAAGAGTACAACGATGGCAGTTGAGAACGGAGGAAAGGAATAGGTGTATATCCCCTATAACCGACTCAGATATAGCACCAGCTATGGGAAGGAGAGGAGGATCAGGAACAGATGCAGGATTTCCGGATCCGGAGCCAGGACCAAGTGGCAATAGAGGTCCACCATCAGGAGGAGATCTACCACCACTAGGAGGAACAGAGGGAGATCCACCACCACCACCATCCCCATCAATCCCTCCTAGTCATGCGGGTTCGAGACGACCAAGGTCGAGAACAAGAACCCAAGCACCAGAAAGGCCCAAGGACTCCAGAATCAAGATTTCGGATCCACCAAAATTTCTAGGCCTAAGCTCGGAAGATTTCGACACCTGGTGGATGTGCATTGAAACCTTTATAGCAGACCAACCACACCTGTTCCCTAGGCCTGGACTCCAACTACAATATTGTAGAGGACGACTGGATAAATACGCACTGGCTTGGGACATGCAATGGGAAACAGAAGCAAGCAGGGGAACACACGCACGAAGCTGGACAGAATACTGATCGGCAATACACGCCAGATTCCATAATAGCTTCCAACAAGAAACTGCATACAAAGATATTATGGAAGTCCAATATTCCGGAAACATTCAGGATATGATCATGAAATACGACACTCTGAACATGAAGGCCGGACTAACCGGAGTGGCCTATAAAACAATACTGATGAAAGAATTACCACCTCAAATCTTCAAACAGCTAGCCACAGTCAACCCGGCAGATAAAACGGACCAAGAACTTGGAGAATTGATCATAAACACCGGAAAGAATGTGGAGGTGTAGCAAGCCACGGAAAAGAATTTTGGATTTATGAGTAAGCCTACGAAAAACGCCGGAAGAATTACAGATTCAGGGGCCGTCCAAAAAAGACAGACTTTCAGAAAACCAGCCAGAAGCGAGAACCCCCGAGGATATAAAGGGAAACAAAAGGAAGTACCCAAGGGGTTCAGAAGCACGGAAGGAAAGACATATGCACAGATGGTAGAAGGAGTTCCCGCCGCAGCAGTTAAGCGAAGAAGGGACAACAAGGAATCAATATGGTGTGCATGGCCTTCGGATCGAAAAGGAGCCCATGGAACAATGAAATGCTTTCAGAGCGTCAAGGTCACGGCCGGAACGGCGGATTTTGTGAAACCAAGGACCTATCAGAAGCTGAAAGTAGGAGGATACGATCAAATGGAAGATGATCTGATAGACGAATTTAAAATTGAAAGCGATGCGGATAAAGAAGGCCAAGTACAAACATCAGAAAGAGAGTTACCTACTGACGATAGCAGTGAAGATATTGCAGAAGATTGGTGGAACGTACCGGAAAGTTCATCGGAATGAAAAAGTGGAGGAATTATGGCGATTAGGCGGGAGAAAGCCTTTATATAGTTACCGGTCGCAACCTTGAGGATTCCGGAAGGGATGAAACCGCTGGTCGGTAGTTGCGCGATTCAAAAGGTAAGTATACAAATATCCGCATACATTAACACCAAGAAAAAGGACCAGTTACGGCCCAGTCATTGTCGAAAGGATGGCTACCAAATGCAAGCAACACCCTACCGAGGGAGAAAACTCAAGCAAGCGATCAAACACAAGCGACGATTTCGTATTCTATGAAGTCGGCAAATTACATAAGATTCCGAAAACAAGAATAGGAAATAGACCAATCTATAAGTTTTTTATAGATTTCGATGATGGTACTGGCACAAGCAAGCAATTTCCAGTACGAGCTATGCTGGATTTAGGATCCACGTCTTTCACAATATCACCAGATTGCACAAAGGTATTCAAGATATCAGTGGTAAAGCGAAAAGAAAATATCAAAGCAAAAGATTTCGGAGGAAATCAGGTAAGGCTCCCAGGATTACATACTGTTCCAACAGGACTAGCTTTCGGAAATCACCGGTCGGAAGAAACATTCGAAGTTGACAAAATGCAGTCAAGTTAAGACGTTTTAATACCAGCGTGGTATCTGGAAAAACACAAACCACAAGGGACAACCTATGGTCATTTGCACTTCACCGAATGTGGAGACAATTGCTACGGACACGGAAAGCAACACCCTAACTGGGACATTATGTACGACGAAAAAATATTGTGTCGGACAGATGCAATCAACATCGGATCAGTAGTATTCAGCACGACAAAGCAACTAGCTGAAAAACTACCATCGCAATATCATAAATGGCTACTATTATTCGACCCCAAAGAGTCCGAAAAACTACTAAATCATGGACCCCACGACCATGAAATCAACCTAAAAACAACAGACGACCAAGTCAAAGCGGGACCAATATACCAGCTTTCAAGGGAACAAGAGAGACTACTACGAGAATATATCCTTAAAATGATAAAAGAAGGAAAAATACAACCATCCCAAGGTGAACCAGGAAGCCCCATTCTATTTGTACCAAAACCCAATGGTGGAGAACTATGTCTTTGCGTCGACAACAGAAGACTTAACGACCTTACAATATAAGATAAAACGGCACTACCGTTGATGGACGAATTACAAAGTAGAATGAAGGGAGCAACATACATCACCAAACTCGATATGAAATCAGGATATCACCTCATCAGAATGGCAAAACGACACGAATGGAAAACAGCGTTCAGAACAAAGTTCGGTTCTTATGAATACACGGTTATGCCATTCGGTTTAACAAATGCACCAGCGACATTTCAAAGATGGATGAATGGCATTTTACAACCATTCTTTGCACATGACCATAACATTACAGTTTGTTATATCGACGATGTAATAATAGCAACCAAAGGAACTAAAGAAGAACATCACGAATATGTTGGAAAAATACTTCAAGTCCTCCATGACAACGAGTTAGTGGTCGAAATAGGCAAATGCGAATTCGACCAACAGCAAGTGGAATTTTTAGGATTCCTAGTCAGCGGAAAAGGACTTAAAATGGCGCCAAGCAGAAGTATAGCAGTAACCAACTGGCCGATGCCGAAAACACAGAAAGAAGTCCAAATCATACTGGGACTCTGGAAATTCTACTGGAGATTCATCAAAGGATATGCTGCAATCGTACCTCCTATTACCGACAGGCTGGAAGGAGACGGAAAGAACTTCGTATTCGCAGAAACCCAAAAAGCAGCATATTACAAAATATGCATACTATTTTCCAAGGAAAATACGCCAATACTTAGGCACTACGAAGAGGACAGACCAGCGATAATAGAAACCGATGCATCAGATTACGCAATGGGCGCAGTTTTATCACAAAAATTTGAAGATGGTAAAATACACCCAATAGTGTTCATATCCAAAAAGTTCTCACCGGCAGAAATTAATTACCAAATATATGACAAAGAAATGCTAGCTATTGTATACCCAATGAAACAATGGCGAGGCTACATACAAGGAGCAATCCATACAACAACAATCATTTCCGATCACATGAATTTACAATACTTCAAAGAAACTAATCAACTAAACCGACAACAAGCCAGATGGGCTGAAATTCCGCAAGAATATAACTTCAAAATAGTGTATCGGAAAGGTTCCCAAAATGGAAAAGCAGATGCCTTATCACGATGCCCGGAGTTCATTGCTAGAGAGGGCGGTACAACATCAACCAACAATAAACCTCTACTCGGACCAGAATATTGGGCTCAGATAGGAACACTTGAAGTCGAAGAAGACGAAGAAGAAGAAGAAATTTTTCTAGCAGGACTTTCGTTGATGAAGTTAGTACCCAAAATGCAACAACAGTTCAAAGAAGAAATTCCGAAGGATACAGAGTATCAGGAAATATGGAAAAAGGTAGAACAGAAGGACAAGAAGACAGATGAACGATTTGGAATAGACGAAGACGCAATGTTGATATGGAAAGAAAGATTATACCCACTGGTTGGGTTTAGACAGGAAGTGTTGAAAAAGGAACACCACTCAAGAATAGCAGGACACTTCGGAGGAGAAAGAACGATGGAACTAATCACGAGAAATTTCTACTGGCCAAAGCTGGAAGACGACGTCCGAACCTATTGCAACAAATGCGACTCGTGCCAAAGAACAAAAAGCCCGCGACACGCAAAACATGGGTTAATACATCCACTCGAACTACCATCATTACCATGGACATATATATCGGTCAATTTTATCACCGACCTACCCGAGTCAAATGGAAACAAAAACATAATGGTAGTAGTCGATAGATTCACACAGAGGGCACACTTCATCCCAACAGCAAAAAGAGAATTGTCAGTGGTAGCGAAGTTATTTCTGGAAAATGTTTGGAAATATCATAGACTACCTCTAGATATAGTATCGGATAGAGACGGAGTATTTACTGGACATTTCATTGCAGACTTATACGAATTCCTAGGTATCAAACGGTCAATGTCAACAGCCTTCCATCCACAGACAGACAGACAAACAGAAAGGCTAAACCAAATCATCGAACACTTCCTTCTCACCTACTGCGACTACGAACAGGACAATTGGTCCGAAATGTTAGCAATGGCCGAATATGCTTACAATAACCCAAAGCATTCAGCCACTAAAATCACACCGTTCTACGCCAACTACGGATACGAACCGCGCACCAATTGGCCAACGAATGTTCAATTCTACAATCCCGCGTCCGAATTATACGCTCATTACATGATAGACGTATACCGAAGTTTAGAAGACCAGTTGGAAAAATCAGGAAAGAAAATGGGAGAATACTATGATAGGAAAAGGAAGCCGACTCCACAGTAGAAGGTCGACGATTGGGTAATGCTCGACGGAAGAAATATCCGAACGAAAAGACAATGTCGATAACTTGAAGACAAACTTTACGGACCTTTTCAAATCTCGAAAGTAGGAAGCAACAAAAGATGGTGTCGATTATAACTACCCGACAGTTGGAAAATACACTCAGCCTTTCATGTATTGTTACTTGAACCATACAGAGGAAAAGTCAAAGAAAGCGTGATACAACCGGTCGAAGCAGACAACGAAGGATGGATACCAGAAGCTATAATAGCAAGCGGTCCTACCGACAACGATCACCGGAAACATGTATTTCTAACCAAGTGGGAAAATTACACACAAGACGAAAATACATGGGAATCCTACGAACACCTCCAAGAAATGGATCCCGACCTGATCAAAGAGTATTACGAAAAGAATCCCAAGATGGAGAAGGACAAAAGATGGAAAGAATCAAAGAAAAGAAAAAGAAATTAGTTTTTCATATGTTCAACTCAAACCGCAAATTTTTGTAGCGGAGGTTACTTTTATTTTAATTTTTTAATTTTAATTTTTATCACTATTAAAGGATTAGCTATACCTATAGTATACGCTGTCTGAGTGGTATCTATTGCAAGATCACTTCTTATGTTAGAGTACTCTGTTGAGGTCACCGGAGCTTGCGAGGGGGGTAATGTTAGGGGTTTTCCCTTATCATGCGTACAAGGTACATCAGGCTTAGTCTCCCAAGCTCACCACACCAAAAACTATGACGTATGGTTGAGGTAACACCCTTGAGGATGTCTACTGATGAACGAGCGGAAGCCCAACATAGCCGGGTGAAATCCCACAATATTCCATGCTCCAATATCGGGTCATGGCCTCAGAAATGCAATCTGCAGGTAGAGACAGTATGCAACTCGATCTGACAGTAACTGAGGGTGATTCCTTTGGTACTGGCCAAGGCATGGGACACACCAAACCATACTGCCGAAGCAAACATAACTGCCTTGCAGGGACCTTAGGGTCAGCTGTGTGTTATGAATCAGACCAGTGTTATTCCATATCAAACTAATACTGGGATAAAAGCTATAGTCGGAAACTGCACTCAGTTTCCGATCAATAGCGGAAGAACGATATTATCTTAGTATGAGGGACTTTGCTATCCCCCGAGGCAATAGTCAACGGAGATAAGCTAACTGCGCCCCGGTAGTTGACTCTACCTAAAAGATAAGTGTTCGGCCTAGACTGTCGACCCCAGCTCTGTCGCACTATGAGCGATAACTGAGAGAGCGCACCCCCTACAGGGAATACGGGTAAGACGCAATGACACTAGGTACGTGGCAAAGTATGGGTTGGCAGCTCATTAAACCTTTGATCACTATTCCACTCATAATGACGAAAGATAACTAATACGAAGCAATGGTCCAATATGTGCGTCAGCAATGGCCCATGAGTGCAGGATAACCATTGGGATGCCGGTGGGGGCTTACCCACCCACACATTGTCAAACGGAACTCTCCACAACTATCTACCAAGATCGGCTGTGTCATAACGATCAGTGAAAGGTGAACACCCACTTCGGTGGACTGAGTGTTATTGAGATAGTACTATACAAACAGATTATAGTGATTGAGAAGTACCGTCATGCCTTACTGATATACCTCTGACGAGAAATGCTCATCTATAAAAGACTACATAAACTCTCTGTTTAAACACAACGATCAAGCTCTAGCAACAACCACAGTCAGAACAACAACAGCAGACAACCACCTGAAATATTATTAAGTTTTTACCTTAATAATATCTATTTACCTATGCCTGAATACCACCGTGAAGACATCGTCATATATAACGCTGCCTACCTTCACAACCTTTGCGAAACCCTTGCCCACTTCCGGTTCGTCTACCACCACTTGGTGCAGTACAACCTCGTCAACGACTATGTCCACTACTGCGCGACCGGTGAATACCCATCGGAACGTGACTTTGACGAACACTCGGAAAGCCACCTTCAAGATTCCTACGACTTCTAGATAGGTAACGGCTGTGCTCTTGTGAATGCCTGTGTACCTGCACACCTCACAACAACTAAGACGAGCCACTTTCGAGATCCACATCTTCAACATTGTACTAGTTATCAAAGTCAGATTGTATCGACACCGAGTACAACGATACCGATCTGCTTCTACACACAACAGAGCACCCCCGTAACAGAAACCTCATCAACTCGATGTCAAGACAGCCTTTCTTTATGGCATATTAAAGGAAGAAATCTATATGTATCTACCTGAAGGCAGCAGGATAGATGGAAAAGACGCCAAATTAAAACGATATATCTACAAACTGAAACAATCACCTCGAGAATGGTACCATAGATTGGTTGAATACCTAATCCCCTACGGTTTTGTTATCACTGCTTTCGATCACTGTGTTCTTGTTCACAAATCAGGAGATCTATTTATTGCTATTTATGTGGACGATATTACTATGTATGGAGAAACCGGAGCCTTGAAAGATCAAACCATTGGAATAATGAAATTGAATTCAAACTTAACGACATGGGGTTATTACATTGGCTGCTCGGAATCAACATTACATTTACAAATGCTGGAATCACTCTCTCCCAAACAGCATTCATCGAGAAGATACTGAAAAGATTTGGATTGAACGACTGAAAATCAGTTTCGACACCTATCGACCCAAACCATAGGTTGACAAGGAATCTCGAACAAACTGATGATAAGACAACGAAATCATATCAACAAATCATCAGATCTCTTATGTATCTAGTTACTGGGACCAGACCTGACTTCGCATATACTATTACCCATATCTCTCAATTCAACACAAATCCTCCACTACACATATGGCCACCGCCAAAAGAGTTCTTCGATACCTTCCAGGAAGCAAGAGTTCGCCCTCTTTGATCCTTGGAAATCACCTCTCAAACTTACGGCCTATTCGGATGCATTGTATGGAAATGATCTCGACTCAAGACGAAGCTTTTCTGGATATTTGTTTCAACTTGGAAACTCAACAATCTCGTGGCATTCTCGCAAACAAAGGTCCTTCGCAACTTCCACATGCGAAGCTGAGTACATGGCCTGGTCTTTGACTACGAAACACCACCTCTGGTTAGAACAGGTTGAAAGAGTTGTTAAAAAATGATATTCCAAATGCAATCATGAGCGATTCAAATGCAGCCATCGACATTACAAATAATCCCAAAATAAACGACGCTCAAAACACATCGCCTAGCCTATTACTTCACGCGAGAGCAAGTGAAGCAGCAAATATCACCGTATTATATGTTCAGTCGTCAGAAAATTTGCAGATATATGCACTATGGGACTGTTACGAGAAATATTGGAACATTTATGTAAAAGTTTTTCTGTACAAAATGAGAAGGGGTGTTGGAAATATTGGAATCGTGACTTGGATTAGTCAAGTATATATTATCTTTCACATGTTTTCGGATGTTAAAAGATAAGTTTAGAACGGACGAAATGCCGCAGTATCACAACTGTTTATCATAAAGCTAGCACTCGTATTCCTTTTATTATTAGTTAAAATACGTAGTCATAAATACTCGTATTCTGTATTAACTACAGGGTTATATATGACTCACATCACATCATCGATTATGCCATCGATTACACCATCGATTACGCCATCGATCACACCATTGTAACTATGACTCATAGTTACCACACCATCAACGAAATGACTCCTGTTTCAGGGTCAACGCGATGACCATCAGCTTTTTTTTGGTGTTGAACGAAACGCTGGTTTAGGTAAAAATGACGGTGGATTGCCACCTCTGTAGATAGTTTTTTCTATATCGCAACATACAGTTAGATAGCAATACTACAGTTTGCCCTCTACCTGCTGAAGCTTAACATCTTCTGACATTCTTCCACTTGATTCTATTCTTTACTATTGTATGACTATATTCCTTCTCAGACCCAAAGTCAGAATACACAAGACTCGAATCACCTTCAACTTTGGACGAGTTCAGTTTACCATCTCTCTTACTGTTCACGCAAGACTTAGAAGAGAGTACTGACCTCATTCATCTCGATAGAGGGCGGAGGTTGAAGTGAACTTTCTTCGGGAGATCCGGTAAAGAAATGACTTTGTCGTTGGGGAGTGTGAATTGATTCTTGATCCTCACCTAAGTTGAACGTCCAGTAGTCTGGGCCGAGGAATCTTGATTGTTGTCCTTGATCATACTGTTGAATAACTAATCTCATAACATCTTCGTTGCCTTTATCAAATGGTTTTCTGGTTTCTGAGGGATTTCGTTCCATCCATGCTAGCCACAAATCATCGGAGGGAAATTTCTCATTATCAGTTCGATATTCGCTTGAGGTTCGAGGAATTTTTAATAATTTATTGTATGAGGATTTGTCATAAGATGAATCCCCTTCTGTCTTTGATGGAGGGAAGAAGATATCATTGGTGACAAGTGTATGTTTTGAATGAGGTAGGTGGACTCTGTAATGATGGTCGTCGTTTGCGTATCCAGTGAGAAATGCCCTTTGTGCTCTTGGTTGAAGTTTCATTCCCGCAAGTCTTGGCTGTTTCGGGATATGAATGTAACATTCACGGCCAAATGGGTTAAGGTGCATAATCGAAGGTTTATTACCGTGGAAGGCTTCATAGGCAGTTTGATCTTTAACTGCCGAATGAGGTTGTCGGTTTTCGAGGTATACTGAAGTTGAAACTGCTTCTGCCCAAAGTCTTTTGTCGTATACAGGGGCGCTTTCGAGCATAGCTTGAAGTGATTCCCTTATTGTTCGATTGAGTCTTTCAGCAACGCCATTTGATTCAGGAGAATAAGAGGGAGTGAATTGATGAATGATCACCTTCTCTCTTAGGTAATCTTTCAGTTCGTTTGAAACATATTGTCCACCATTGTCGGTTCGAAAGCTTTTGGGTGTTTTGGAATGTTCAAGTTCCAGTTCTGCAACAAAATCCTTAAGGATTTCAGTGGTACTAGTCTTCTTTTTCATAAACTTGACCCAGGTATATCGAGTAGCATCGTCGATTATGGTGATGTAGTAGAGAGATCCTCCGTAGGAGGAAACCGAAAAGGGTCCTGACAGGTCTGAGTGCATCAAATCAAGCTTCTTCAAATCCTTACTAATCGTTGAAGGGCAAGGAAATTTGGTGAGTTTTGACTTGGTGCAAGCTTCGCAGTGAAAGTTGTCGGGTTTAGCACGAACTTCTGTATGATATAGTTTAGGATTTAAATTAATATGTACTAACCCTTGATGCCAGACCCCAGAGTCTAGTAACACAACCGGACCCTGGATTTCATAGGACAGTATGCAACAAAATAACCGCAAATTTGAAACACGTCTTATCCAAACCTTATCAACCCTCAGTCCATGGATTTCCAACAGCTCGCAGATTGAAACCTATTTAACCACAGCCAGTCCACCATGGATTGAAAGTAGAGTCAAAACACAAATTAATGCTCGTTCAAAGAAAGAGGAAGCCAAAGCCCACGCAGCCCAGTATGCAATGTTGAAACACGATGACCGCAATATTGTTTGTTATTCAGATGGATCTATGTTGAACGAAAACATTGGTGCAGGAACAGTAGTTGAAATGACAGGAGAAGATGTCATTGAAGCAACCTATCCAATGGGCCATCAACAGGAAGTTTATGACGCTGAATTACTTGGTATTCTTAAATCTGCACAGAAATGCTTTCAGATCTGTCAACGTAATAACCTCACCAAAAGACATGTATGGATTTTCACAGACAATCAAGCTGCCATACGACGTCTCAATACTTTCAAACCTGCCCCTGGACAGTCCACTTCCCTGGCACTCTCCAACATCGCCAATAACCTCCATGCACTCAAAACTACTTTCACAGTACAATGGGTTCCTGGCCATACAGATGTACCTGGAAACGAACTTGCCGATAAGTTGGCAAAACCGTCCACTGTGGAAAAACCATCTACCTACTATAACACCTCACTATCGTACCTCAAGAGGGTAACCCGAGCAGCAAAAATGCAGGAATGGGTGAATTGGTGGATGTGACATCCCGCAAAAGGAAAGAACTATATTGGAACATTTCGTACCAAACCAGACAATATTTTCAGAAGCGGCAACCGCCAGTTTGCATCTACTGTCACCCAACTACGAACTGGACATGGATACTTCTGCAGTTACCTATACAAAATACCAACCAATGCTGTTGACTCTCCTCACTGCCCATGTCGCTATGGAGGTCCCCAGTCACCGGAACATCTTGTACTAAGATGCCCTTTATAACAACGTGAAAGACAAACCATGCGGAAAGAGATTGGAGTTGTACACCCTCAATATCTCTGGAAGCATCTTCTTTATACCTACAAAGCAATGCAACCTTTGAAACATTTTCTGCACAACACACATATAGCTACTCGCAGATGGTACCTGGGCCAATTCCGTGATGATGAACACCTTGGGCAGGGTAACATCCGAATTGCAGGACAGGGAACTGTCAACGATAGGGTGGAGGAACATCAGAGTGAGAGTGGAGGGGATGATGGGGAGGATGATGATGAAAAAGAAGGAGAAGCAGAGAGCTGAGAGGAGGATGAAATTTGAACGGGGAAGGGAGGAGGAGGGTAAACTCCAGGGGGAGAACCCGCATGATATGCAGGACCAAGCCGAATGAGACTGACAGATATTATATTATTGTATGAAGCGTGTTACAAACCGCTATGATTTATTTGAAATTTCTTTGTAACTAGAGCAGGGGTGATAGGGGACTGCGGAGCAGTGCTACCTAGCAACGGGTTTTTCGTTTTTCCTTTGTTCGGTTTCATTTGTTGTTCTTGTTCTTGGTTATTTGTTTGAACCTCACCGGCCATAGCGTACGGGCTGCATGCTGTATGATGAATAAATAAATAATAAATAACCTTGATGCCAGAATTCGTAAGTTGCATATGCCGAGTGATTCACTTCTGGTATACTGGACAATTGTCCGTCAAACTTTGCTTCAAACATTGTTTTATCATCTTTTATAACCGAAATGTAATCTCCTTCTCCAATCTTTTTGTACTGATTTCATAATTTCCTCCAAGAATTAAGAGATTTGACCATCTGAGAAATATAAAGTACGTCGCGAACTCGATATGTAGAAACCGATCCATTTTCAAGAGCACCGTCTATCACAATATCACCCTTTCCTTTCATCTCCATTTGTTGTTTTGAACTGCACTCTACAAGTCCGGTACAAATTTTGAAGTTTTGGAGTCCATCTGGAAACGGGGTGATGTGTGAGGTACAGGCCGTGTCAAAATAAAAGGATTTGGATCTTACTTGTTGAGTTTCGGTAGTGATGTTTGCTTCTTCCTTTTTGTTGGTATCTGTGGATTCCTTCTTCTTTTCCTAATTGTGTTTTTTGAGGTGAAAACAGTCATTGCAAGTGTGACCAGTACATTTTCCGGGGTTATGTTTCGCACACCAGGTGCAAACCTTAACTTCAGATTTCCTTTCGGACTTCTTGTTTTTCTTGTTTTTTCCTTTTGACTGTTGAACAGTTGTGAGGGCAGTTTCGGAAGATCCTTCGATGGTAGGAGACATGTCTATAAGCCGTTTTTCAACATCGGCAAAGGTCAAGTCGTCCTTTGTTGTGAGGTTGTTGACAATGTTTTGATGATGTTGTACGAGAAACCCTAGGAAGAAGTCCCTTTTGGCCTTATCTTCGTCAAGGAATGAGGTGAAGTTTTTGTGATAGGTATCCTTTGAGGCCTTTGCAAGTTTTTATAACTTTCACCATTCTGACTCAAACTTTGTGATGAAGTTGGCAAGGGAGGACGAGGTTGAATATTGGGAGAAGAGGGAGGTAAATGTCGTGATTTGATAGTCAAATGCATGAGCAGTGTCTCGTTAATATTCTGTGCGCAGCCATGTCCACATCGTATGGGGTGATCCTAGTTCGACTATTTTTTCGAGAATATGGCTGGAAGCCACTTGAATGAAAATGGTCTGGGCGTGGTAGCAGAGATACTCGTATACAGCTATGTCTGTTTCATCTGCGTCGTCGGCTGGGGTTATTCCATCCACCACTATTTTATAACACTTCATTCCCTTAAGAAGGATGACCATTGTAGATGCCCACACATTATAATTTGACTGTCCTTCAAGTACTTTGATGTTGTCCAGTTTTACACATGCAGGCTTGTCAATAGCCTCAGCTTGGTTTCTTGATGAAAAGCTGAACTCAGGTTGGTTGCCGGATGCTTCTCCTGATGCGGACGTTGTGGGTGTGGGTGGTCGAGGACTTGGTAGGGGTAGGTGTGCTGATGGTGGTATTGGAATTCGGGAATAGCTGGCTGCTTGTGCAAAGATGTTTGGTCGTAGCTGAGGATATTCTTCTTCGAAATCGCTGATTTACCAGCCGTTTTGTTGATGAAGTGCTGCAATTTTTGATGCATGCGGATGCGCTGAGAGTCTGACGTAAACAGTTCGAAGTTCGTTTTCGTTGATCTCAAACTCTTCGGGTGTGTCGTACCAGTATTCTACGTAGTCATCTTTGTCTACTCCCAAAGTGGAATAGAGGATAGTTGCCAGGTGGATTCTTTGTACTAGTGGTCACGTTTCCTGAAATGCATTCAATCCGACAACGTTGTCCATTGACTTTCCCTCCATTTCATGAAACCCCAGAGTCTAGTAATACAACCAGACCCTGGATATCATGGGACAGTATGCAACAAAATAACCGCAAATTTGAAACACGTCTTATCCAAACCTTATCAACCCTCAGTCAATGGATTTCCAACAGCTCGGAGATCGAAACCTATTCAACCACAGCCTGTCCACCATGGATTGAAAGTAGAGTCAAAACACAAATTAATGCTCGTTCAAAGGAAGAGGAAGCCAAAGCCCACGAAGCCCAGTATGCAATGTTGAAACAAGATGACCGCAATATTGTTTGTTATTCAGATGGATCTATGTTCAACGAAAACATTGGCGCAGGAACAGTAGTTGAAATGACATGAGAAGATGTCATTGAAGCAACCTATCCAATGGGCCATCAACAGGAAGTTTATGATGCTGAATTACTTGGGATTCTTAAAGCTGCACAGAAATACTTTCAGATCTGTCAATGTAATAACCTCACCAAAAGACATGTATGGATTTTCACAGACAATCAAGCTGCCATACAACGTCTCAATACTCTCAAACCTGCCCCTGGACAGTCCACTTCCCTGGCACTCTCCAACATCGCCAATAACCTCCATGCACTCAAAACTACTATCACAGTACAATGGGTTCCTGGCCATACAGATGTACCTGGAAATGAACTTGCTGATAAGTTGGCAAAAAGTCCACTGTGGAAAAACCACCTACCTACTATAACACCTCATTATCGTACCTCAAGAGGGCAACCCAAGCAGCAAAAATGCAGGAATGGGGGATTGGTGGATGCGACATCCAGCGACAGGAAAGAACTATATTGGAACATTCTGTACCAAACCAGACAATATTTTCAGAAGTGGCAACCGCCAGTTTGCATCTACTGTCACCCAACTACGAACTGGACATGGATACTTCCGCAGTTACCTATACAAATACCAACCAATGCTGTTGACTCTCCTCACTGCCCATGTCGCTATGGAGGTCCCCAGTCACCGGAATATCTTGTACTAAGATACCCTCTATTCCAACGCGAAAGACAAACCATGCGGAAAGAGATTGGAGTTGTACATCCTCGATATCTCTGGAAGCATCTTCTTCATACCTACAAAGCAATGCAACCTTTGAAACATTTTCTGCACGACACACATATAGCTACTCGAAGATGGTACCTGTTAGAAATATTGGATCATGACTTGGATTAGTCAAATTTTATTTTCTTTCACATGTTTTCGGATGTTAAAAGATAAGTTTAGAACGGACAAACAGCCGCAGTATCACAAGCGCTTATCATAAAGAAAGCGCTTGTATTCCTTATTATTTTATATTAATTACAGGGTTATATACGACTCACATCACCCTATCGATTACGCCATCGATCACACCATCGATTACGCCATCGATCACATCATAACTATGACTCATAGTTACCTCACCATCTACGAAATGACTCCTTTTTTCAGGGTCAACGAGATATCCACCAGCTTTTCTTTTCTGTTTTAACGAATGCTGGTTTATGTATAAAAGACGGTGGATTGCCACCTTTGTAGATAGTTTTTTCTATATCGCAACATACAATTAGATAGCAATACTACAGTTTGCCCTCTACCTCTCGAAGCTTAACATCTTCTGACAATCTTCCGCTCTAATTCTATTCTTTACTGTTCCATGCCTATATTTCTTCTCGGACCTAGGATCAGAATACACAAGACTCGAATTATCATCAACTTTGAACGGTTTCAGGTTATCATCTCCTTTACGGTCCATACCAGACTTAAAAGGAGTACCAATCCCGTTCATCTCGATAGGTTATGAGCCCGGACAGCTAAATGTCAAGAGCCTACATCGTCTGTAACAACTGCGACGGCCTCTACTGTTACTGTTCCGATTCAGATCTCGAAGTAAGATACACCTGGGGTTTCGAACCATTGACACCAGTCATCTACCCGCCTACAATTCTTCACAACTCAATTCTGAGTGCAGACGAAGACGGATACGTAGAATTCTGGTTCGATACTTTCGAAAACTTCGAACCCGAAATCCCAACCATCTTTGTTCATCTTCGACATCACCACCTCACATTCGTCATCGCTCAAAGACACCTGGAAAACAGGTGGTAAATGAGCGACTCTGAAGAGGAATACCCACAACTACCACCAAACATCTTCGCAGCATCCGCAGGATACTCCAGAATCCCAATACCACCATCAGCACACCTTCCCCTACCTCCATCGCCCAAAATGCCCGCATCAGGAGAAGCATCTGGCAAGCAACCTCAGTTCAGTTTCTCATCACGAATCAAAGCAGACGTCATCGACAAACCTGCAACGGTGAAACTCGACAACATCAAAGTACTTGAAGGACAATCCAATTACAATGTGTGGGCAGCAACTATGGTTATCATTCTTAAGGGGATGAAGTGTCATGAAATAGTGGTGGAAGGACTAGTACCTGCAGACGACGCAGATAGACAAGAAATAGTAGCATTCGACCACCTATGCTACCAAACTCGGACGATTTTCATCCAAGTGGTTTCCAGCGACATTCTCGAAAAAATAGTCGAACTTGGATCACCCCACACGATGTGGACATGGCTGCGCACTGAATATTACCGAGACACTGCTTATGCATTTGTCTATCAAATCACGACTTTTACCTCCCTCTCCTCCTCCTATTCAACAAGTTCCTCTCTTCCTGACTTTATCACCAAGTTCGAAACAGAATGGCGAAATCTACAAAAACTTGCAAAAGCCTCCACAGATAAATATCGCGAGAATTTCGCTGCCTTCTTGGACGAAGATAAAGCCAAAAGAGACTTCCTCCTAGGATTTCTCGTACAACATCATCAAAATGTTGTCGACAATCTAACAACAAAGGACGACTTAACATTTGCTGATGTCAAAAAACGACTAATCGACATGTTCCTACAATCACTGGTTTCTCCGAAACTGCCCTCGCAACTGTGCAACAAACGAAAAACGGAAAAAAGAACAAAAAGACCAAGATAACCCAAGAAAAATCTGAAGTTAAGGATTGTACCTGGTGTGCAAAACATAACCCCGGAAAATCCACCGGTCATACTTGGAATGATTGATTCGCCTCAAAAAACACAACGAGGAAAAGAAGAAGGAAACCAAAGATACAAACCAGAAAGAAGAAGCAAACGTCACTACCGAAACTCAACAAGTAAGAACCAAATCCTTCCATTTCGACACGGCCTGTACCTCACACATGACCCCTTTTCCAGACAGACTCCAAAACTTCAAAGCTTGTTCCGGACTTGTAGAGTCCAGTTCAAAACAACAAATGGAGATCAACGGGAAGGGAGATATTGTGATGGACTGTGTTCTTAAATATGGATCAGTTTCAACATTTCGAGTTTGCGATGTTCTTTATGTTCCCCAATTGGGGAAGTCTCTTATTTCTTGGAGGAAGTTACGAAATACCTACAAAAAGATTGGAGAAGGAGACTACATTTTAGTCATGAAAAACTATAAAACAATGTTTGAAGCAAAATTTGACGGTCACCTGTTTAAAATACACGAAGTGATTCATTCAGCCTACGCTACTTATGAGTTCTGGCATCAAGCTTTAGGACATACTAATATTAATCCTAAGCTATACAATACAGAACTACCAACAAAGCCCGCTGACTTTCACTGCAACTCCTGCACCAAAGCAAAATTAACCAAATCACCTCGCCCTTCAACTATCAACAAAGATCGAAAGAAGCTAGATTTAATTCATTCAGACCTGTCAGGACCTTTCCCAGCTCCCTCCTATGGAGGATCCCTCTATTACATCACACTAATTGACGATGCTACTCGATAAGCTTGGGTTAAATTTATGAAAAAGAAGTCAAGTACCACACAAATCCTCAAAGATTTCATTACGGAACAAGAACTTCAACATTCCATAACCCCCATAAGCTTTCGAACCGACAATGGTGGTGAATACGTGTCAAACGAGCTAAAGGATTACCTAAGACAGAAGGGGATAGTTCATCAATTCACTCCCCCTTATTCTCCTGAATCAAATGGCGTGGCTGAAAGACTTAATCGAACGATAGGAGAATCTCTTCGAGCCATGCTTGAAAGTGCTCCTACCTACGACAAAGACTTTGGGCAGAAGCAGTTTCCACTTCTGTATACCTCAAAAACCGACAACCTCATTCGGCAGTTAAAGATCGAACTCCCTATGAAGCATTCCACGGAAATAAACCCTCGATCAAGCATTTTAAACCCTTTGGCAGTGAATGTTATATTCATATCCCTAAACAGCAACCACTTGCGGGAACGAAACTTCAACCAAGGGCACAAAGAGCAATTCTCACTGGATACGCCAATGACGACCATCACTACAGAGTTCACCTACCTGAATCAAAAAATACTATTGTCACCAATGATATCTTCTTCCCTCCCTTAAAGACAGAAGGGGATTCATCATACGACAAATCCTCATATACAAAACTAAAATCAATACCTCCAACCTCAATCGAACATCGATCCGACAATGAAAAATTCCCTTCCGATGATATGTGGATAGCATGGATGGAACGGAACCCCTCAGAAACAAGGAAATTATTCGATCAAGGCAACGAAGATATTATGAGATTAGTTATACAACAATATGATCAAGGACAAAGATCAGGATTCCTAGGACCGAACTACTGGACATTCGAATTAGTTGAAGATCAAGAATCAATTCACACTCCCCAACGACAAAGTCATTTCTTTACCGGATCTCCCGAAGAAGATTTCACTCAACCTCCCCCCTCGCCTCCTCAAGAGCAATACCACCACCAACTTCATGGTGGTGATAACTTTTCACAGAGCAACAACAACAACTACAAGTTACCAATATTGCTCAACAACACCCCACCACGGGTGTTACCACAAGAGCGGGAAGACAAGTGAAACCTCCCAGAGAATGGTGGAGAATAGAAACTCAGAACGAGCAAGTTCTTGATAGAACAATGCGCGACGCTGATGATATCTCTCTCTCCCTGGACTCCGAAGAAAGCCTTCTCACATCAATACTTATTGAAGAACCTCAAACGTTTGGACAAGCCAAATCCTCACCTGATTGGTCGGAATGGAAAGTCGCAATCAACGAAGAACTTCAATTATTAAAAGATAACGATGTGTGGGAAGTAGTACCCAAACCAACAAATTGAAAGATTGTTGATTCACGATGGGTATTCAAGATCAAAACAGACGCCAAAGGAGAAATTCAACGATACAAAGCAAGATTAGTTGCAAAAGGATTCAGTCAAATTCACGGTCCTGACTACGACGAAATCTTCTCACCTGTTGTTCCTTACCACTCCCTAAGACTACTGTTAGCCATTGCCGCCTGTAAAGGGTGGAAACCTCATCAACTCGACGTCAAGACAGCCTTGCTTTATGGTATACTAAAGGAAGAAATCTACATGCATCTACCTGAAGGCAGCAGGATAGATCGAAAAGTCGCCAAATTAAAAAGATGTATCTACGGACTGAAACAATCACCTCGAGAATGGTACCATAGATTGGTTGAGTACCTTATTCCCTACGGTTTTGTTATCACTGCTTTCGATCCCTGCGTTCTCGTTCACGAATCAGGAGATCTATTTATTGCCATTTATGTGGACGACATTACTATGTATGGAGAAACCGGAGCCTTGAAAGATCAAACCATCGGAATACTTAAAAGTGAATTCAAAGTTAATGACATGGGAACTCTTCACTGGCTGCTCGGAATCAACATTACATTTACAGATGCTGGAATCACTCTCTCCCAGACCGCATTCATTGAGAAGATACTGAAAAGATTTGGCCTGAACGATTGTAAATCAGTCTCGACTCCTATTGACCCAAACCGTAGGTTGACAACGAATCTCGAACAAACTGATGATAAAACAACGAAATCATATCAACAAATCATCGGATCTCTCATGTATTTAGTTACTGGAACCAGACCTGACCTCGCAAACACTATTACCCATCTCTCTCAATTTAATACAAATCCCTCCACAACACATATGGCCGCCGCCAAAAGAGTTCTTCGATACCTTCAAGGAAGCAAAGAGTTAGCCCTCTTTTATCCCTGGAAATCACCTCTCAAACTCACGGCCTATTCTGATGCATCATACGGAAATGATCTCGACTCAAGACGAAGCTTTTCTGGATATCTATTTCAACTTGCGGACTCAACAATCCCGTGGCGTTCTCGCAAGCAAAGGTCTGTCGCAACTTCCACCTGCGAAGCTGAATACATGGCCCTTTCCTTAACTACGAAACATCACCTCTGGATACAACGAGGACTTAAAGAATTATTGAAAAACAATATTCCAAACGCAATCATGAGCGACTCAAATGCAGCAATCGTCATCACAAACAATCCTAAAATAAATGATCGATCAAAACACATTGACATCGCCTATCACTTCACGCGGGAGCAAGTAGAAATGGGAAATATCACAGTATTATATGTTCAATCATCGGAAAATTTAGCGGATATATGTACTAAGGGATTATCACAAGAAATATTGGAACATTTATGTAAGAAATTTTTCTGTACAAAATGAGAAGGGGTGTTAGAAATATTGGGATCGTGACTTGGATTAGTCAAGTTTTATTTTCTTTCACATGTTTTCGGATGTTAAAAGATAAGTTTAGAACGGACAAAAAGCCGCAGTATCACAAGCGCTTATCATAAAGATAGCGCTCGTATTCCTTATTATTTTATATTAATTACAGGGTTATATACGACTCACATCACGGTATCGATTACGCCATCGATCACATCATAACTATGACTCATTGTTACCACACCATCTACGAAATGACTCCTTTTTTCAGGGTCAACGAGATATCCACCAGCTTTTCTTTTCTGTTTTAACGAACGCTGGTTTATGTACAAAAGACGGTGGATTCCCACCTCTGTAGATAGTTTTTTCTATATCACAACATACAATTAGATAGCAATACTACAGTTTGCCCTCTACCTCTCGAAGCTTAACATCTTCTGACATTCTTCCGCTCTAATTTTATTCTTTATTGTTTCATGCCTACATTCCTTCTCGGACCTAGGATCAGAATACACAAGACTCGAATTATCATCAACTTTGAACGGTTTCAGGTTATCATCTCCTTTACGGTCCATACCAGACTTAGAAAGGAGTACCAATCCCGTTCATCTCGATAGTACCTGGGCCAATTCCGTGATGATGAACACCTTGGGTAGGGTAACATCCGAATTGCAGGACAGGGAACTGTCAACGATAGGGTGGAGGAACATCAGAGTGAGAGTGGAGGTGATGATGGGCAGGATGATGATGAAAAGGAAGGAGAAGCAGAGAGTTGAGAGGAGGATGAAGTTTGAATGGGGAAGGGAGGAGGAGGGTAAACTCCAGGGGGAGAACCCGCATGATATGCAGGACCAAGCCGAATGAGACTGACAGATATTATATTATTGTATGAAGCGTGTTACAAACCGCTATGATTTATTTGAAATTGCTTTGTAACTAAAGCAGGGGTGATAGGGGACTGCAGAGCGGTGCTACCTAGCCAGGGGTTTTTCGTTTTTCCTTTGTTCGGTTTCATTTGTTGTTTTTGTTCTTGGTTATTTGTTTGTACCTCACTGGCCATAGCCTACGGGCTGCATGCTGTATGATGAATAAATAAATAAATAAATGTGTTCTAGTGGATAGAACCCCCAGGCGTACCTAACTTCGAGGTCTTGGTCGGAACAGTAACAATATAAGCCGTTGCAGTTGTTGCAAACGATGTAGGCTCTTGACATTTAGCTGTCCGGGCTCATAACCTATCAAGATGAATGAGGTCTGTACTCTTTTCTAAGTGTGATGTGGACTTTAAGAGAGATAATAAACTGAACCCTTCCAAAGTTGAAGGTGATTCGGGTCTTTCCTATGCTGACTGTAGGTCCGAGAAGGAATACAGTCATATAACAGTAAAGAATAGAATGAAGAGGAAGAATGTCGGAAGATCATAAGCTTCGAGAGGTAGAGGGCAAACTGTAGTATTGCTATCTAATTGTATGTTGCGATATAGAAAAAACTATCTTCAGTGGTGGAACACTACCGTCTTTTATTCAAGAACCAGCGTTCATTTGAACAGAAAGAAAAAGCTGATGGATATCTAGTTGACCCTGAAAAAGGAGTCATTTCGTAGATGTTGTGGTAGCTATGGGTCATATCTACCGATGGGGTGATCGATGGTGCAATAATGGCGTAATCGATGTCGTAATATGAGTCGTAAACAACCCTGTAGTTAATATATAATATGAGTCGTTATGACCATATTTAATAAACAATAATATAAAGAATATGAGCGCTATCTTTATGATAAGCGCTTGTGATACTGCAGCTTTTCGTCCGTTCCGTTATCGTCCTTTAACATGCGAAAAAAAGTGAAAGAAAATACAAACTTGACTAATCCAAGTCACGATTCCAATATTTCCAACAATGACTCCCACGACTGCCACGACTCCGGCAGCTCCATCAATGATTCTGACAACTCCCACGGCACCCATTGCATCCGCGGCACCCATGACTCCGACTCTCACCAGCATAGCTTCCCTGCCGAATTTGACGGTACCTGCGGAACCCATGGTAGAATCTACAGCATCCCCAACTCCCACAACTTCTCCGGCTCTCCTAGATTCTGCGGCTCCGAAAGCACCCACAGTTCCTCACAATGTTGAAACTTCTCCGGCTCCCACATCATCGACGGCTTTCACCCCTCCGGCTCACACTCACACAGCTAGGCAAGGTACCATTTATTTATTTATTTATATATTCATCATACAGCATGCAGCCCGTAGGCTATGGCCGGTGAGGTACAAACAAATAACCAAGAACAAGAACAACAAATGAAACCGAACAAAGGAAAAATGAAAAACCCCTGGCTAGGTAGTACCGCTCCGCAGTCCCCTATCACCCCTGCTCTAGTTACAAAGAAATTTCAAATAAATCATAGCGGTTTGTAACACGCTTCATACAATAGTAAAATATCTGTCAGTCTCATTCGGCTTGGTCCTGCATATCATGCGGGTTCTCTCCCTGGAGTTTACCCTCCTCCTCCCTTCCCTGTTCAAATTTCATCCTCCTCTCAGCTCTCTGCTTCTCCTTCCTTTTCATCATCATCCTCCCCATCATCTCCTCCACTCTCACTCTGATGTTCCTCCACCCTATCATTGACAGTTCCCTGTCCTGCAATTCGGATGTTACCCTGCCCAAGGTGTTCATCATCACGCAATTGGCCCAGGTACCATCTTCGAGTAGCTATATGAGTGTTGTGCAGAAAATGTTTCAAAGGTTGCATTGCTTTGTCAGTATATTGAAGATGCTTCCAGAGATATCGAGGGTGTACAACTCCAATCTGTTTCCGCATGGTTTGTCTTTCACGTTGGTATAAAGGGCATCTTAGTACACGATGTTCCAGTGACTGGGAACCTCCATAGCGAGATGGGCAGTGAGGAGAGTCAACAGCATTGGTTGGTATTTTGTATAGGTAACTGCGGAAGTATCCATGTCCAGTTCGTAGTTGGGTGACAGTAGATGCAAACTGGCGGTTGCCACTGCTGAAAATATTGTCTGGTTTGGTACGAAATGTTCCAATATAGTTCTTTCCTTTCGCGGGATGTCGCATCCACCAATCCCCCCATTCCTGCATTTTTGCTGCTCGGGTTACCCTCTTGAGGTACGATAGTAAGGTGTTGTAGTAGGTAGGTGGTTTTTCCACAGTGGACTGTTTTGCCAACTTATCGGCAAGTTCGTTTCCAGGTACATCTGTATGGCCAGGAACCCATTGTACTGTGAGAGTAGTTTTGAGTGCATGGAAGTTATTGGCGATGTTGGAGAGTGCCAGGGAAGTGAACTGTCCAGGGACAGGTTTGAAAGTATTGAGACGTCGTATGGCAGCTTGATTGTCTGTGAAAATCCATACATGTCTTTTGGTGAGGTTATTACGTTGACAGATCTGAAAGCATTTCTGTGCAGCTTTAAGAATACCAAGTAATTCAGCGTCATAAACTTCCTGTTGATGGCCCATTGGATAGGTTGCTTCAATGACATCTGCTCCTGTCATTTCAACTACTGTTCCTGCACCAATGTTTTCGTTCAACATAGATTCATCTGAATAACAAACAATATTGCGGTCATCTTGTTTCAACATTGCATACTGGGCTTCGTGGGCTTTGGCTTCCTCTTCCTTTGAACGAGCATTAATTTGTGTTTTGACTCTACTTTCAATCCATGGTGGACAGGCTGTGGTTGAATAGGTTTCAATCTCTGAGCTGTTGGAAATCCATGGACTGAGGGTTGATAAGATTTGGATAAGACGTGTTTCAAATTTGCGGTTATTTTGTTGCATACTGTCCCATGAAATCCAGGGTCCGGTTGTGTTACTAGACTCTGGGGTTTCATGAAATGGAGGGAAAGTCAATGGACAACGTTGTCGGATTGGATGTATTTTGGGAAACGTAAGTATTCGAATTGCATATTTTCTTCGCATGTGATTAAGTCGAACAGCTACTGGTGGCAGGGCTGCTGCATTGTGTAGTGCTATTGTTGGGGATGTGCGGAAGGCTCCAAGGATGCACCAAAGTGCCATATTTTGAACTGTTTCGAATTTATGTTGATATGTTGCTTGGTCCATCCACCAGACTTCAGCTCCGAAGTCGCAGACAGGTACAACACACGCATTGTATAGTTGGCGGACTGCTCTGGGGGTTAGTCCTGATTCTGTATTGGCTAGTGATTTGAGGGCTCCAAGGGCTCTTTTGCCGCCTGCCGCCTTCAGCATGACATGGTGTTTGAAGTTGATTTTTCTGTCAAACCAAATACCAATCCACCTTACCACATCTGGGCCAATGCCTTTTGTGCCGGGGGAAATGGTAGTGCCATTGGGTAGGGTGATCTTTTCGTCATCGGAGGTATCACCGTTTCGTTTATTGTGGAAGTGCATCATTTCTGACTTTGAGTCATCAAATCGTACCGCATTGTTTTCTGCCCATTTGAAAGCTGTCCGTGCAGCCGCCTCGAGGCATCTTGCATTATAGGCTTTTGATTTGCTTCGAACAACAATTGCAACATCATCAATGTAGCTTGGAGTCCAGGAGCTGGGGTAATGGGTTGTGAGTTCGTAGAAGAGAGGACTGAGATAGAGGAGGAAGAGAATTGGGGATGCAGGCGATCCCTGAGGGATTCCTGTCCGGACGGGGCTGAGGTCTTCCTTTTGTCCATCAAATGCCAGTGCTGTTGTACGGTCGGATAGGAAGTGGTCGACCCATAATTGAATTGCGGTCGGGTAGCCCAGTTGTCGTAGAGTTTGGAGGTGACGGTCTTGGATACGTGATGGGACTGTAAAACCAATG
>WHVE01000888.1:0-48630 GCA_015178995.1 Trichophaea hybrida | reverse complement strand
AATTCGATCATGCTTTCTGGTTCCTCGATGTGCTGTATGGAGTCCTTGAGTTCATTGGATGGCCCTTTCCGTAATGCATCCAATTGTGCATCTTCGTTCCATTTGGTGAGTACTACGTATCTTTGAAATTCCGCTTAGTACTGGGAGAATTCGCGGTCTCGTTGCCTGAGTTTCTCGAGTTCTCTCTTCGCTGTTGCTGCTCTGTCTTGATCTTCAAATGCTACATCCAGCAGGTCAACTAGGTCCTTCAGGGTATTAAGTTTGACTTCCCATGAGATTTCGTCACAGTGTGGCATTAACTGTGCTAGAGCCACTCCTTTCAGACATCCAACTGCATACCTCAGCTTCTTCTGTTCGTTGTTGAATGCCTTCGGTTTTCCGGCTATCTTTAATGCCAGCTGCACCTTCCACCCTCGAAGTTCCTTCCTATCTTCTCCTGAGAAGCTGGTGATATCGTTCACTTTTTCATCTCGCTCTTCCCTGTCCGTCCTTTCTCCTGTTTCTGCCCTTCTTCCTTCCGTTAACTTCAGGATCCTGGTTAACTGTTGTCGATTTTCCTCACCCAGATCCCTAAACTTTTCCATTTGAGCTTGAGCATCTTCCAGATCTTGTTTCAACTCCGCCAGGTCTGGATTTGCTTCCTCCAATGCTTGTTTTAGGATCCGGATTTCTTCAACCAGGTCCCCATGACTGCATGTTTGTGGTATTTCTGTTGTTGTTGCTGCTTGTTGAGTAAGCAGTAATTCCTGCTTCAGATTGTCCCTTTCCTGCACGACTTTTTCTCCTTCTGCCAACAACTCCGATATTCGTACTTCCGCATTTTTCACAGATTGCTGTTCCTTGAGCAATTCGTTCAATCTGCTGGTTGTTGGTAGTTGGCTTATCGCTTTCAGCCCTTTGTTGATGTCCCCGATGTGCTCCCTGAGCTGTGCTTCGCTCATGGTTTCTGTATCTTTTGTTGTCACGATTTCCAGCTCCATCTGTAAGGCTCCGGTCAATGTGACATCGCGAGTCGATCGCGAAGATTCTCCGGACATCTTTCTGATGATGTAGAGAGGCGGCCGTGAGGAGGCCAGGTTCTGACAAACAGTCTCTGACCTTGTCTATGTTGCCTTGGATTTGTTGAACTGCCGCTTCGATTTCTGCTTCTAGAAACGGGTTGACCATCTACCAGAAGAACACCTCGTGTTTACTGGGTGTTGTTACGATGATTAGCGGGGTTGGTAAAGGAGCCGGATGCAACTCGTGGTCAACTCCCTTTCCCTTGTTCGCCTTTCGTTCGTTGTAGTCTGTCCACGAGATTTGGCTTTCAATGTCCTTCTGTGTTGCCTTGATTGTAGATTCTGATATCGTTGATTGAGCTTCTGCTGCTCTACCGATTGTTGTATGTGTTCCTCCGCAGTTATGTTCGCAGTAACACGGTTCTTCGTTTTGGCAATCGACGTGAAGACCGTAGTACTTGGTCCAAAAGTTTTTGAATACTGCGTCGTCGATTTGGAGGCCTCCTCCGTTGCTTGCTGCTTCTGTCCAGTAGCTATTCCAAGGAGATACCGCTTGTGGTTCGTCCCAGAAGTATGCTTCCAAGGGTTCCTCGGATTCGTTGAGGATAGCGTCGATGCTATCAAAGGCGTTCAGGGGTTCTTGTTCAAAGAGGTTGATGGTTCGACCAGCTAGGTCGAGGAAATTGATTCGGGATTGTTCAGGTTTATTGCTGTCGTAAGCTGGCATCTAAAACAGCGTGGATCCTTCTCGTCGCTGTTTCCACAGGCACACAACGCAGGAGTGTCTCCAAAAGCTGTGTACTGTGAGCTGATTTTCGACATTTCCAACTGATTTAAACACGGAACAAGCGAGTTGCAGGGTCTATGGCAAAAGTAACAACCGCTTCGATGAGAATAGCGGCACATATACTAAAATATAACCAGTAGAATCGATTATTGACTCGTTCTTCTGTCAAGGATTCAAAGCTCGGAGTTCTAGGGGTTATAAAAACCAAACTAAAACAGAGTTGTTGTGCGGTGGTGCAGTGATCGCGGGTACTGCGTAACAGGCAAGAGACTCGAAATCCGGAATCACAGAAGTGAACAAAGGTTGGTGTCGAAGCTATTGATGGTTTTGTAGACTAGAGCACGAGTGAAGAACAAACCTATCCTCCGCAAATCCAGCATCCTTATATACAGTTAACGCGACCGTCGTCACCTTTGCTCGCTCGTTCCAAAATACATCCTAACTCCACCCAACTATGTACGCAACCCTTTCAATCCGCGGCCTACGCCATAACCATCACGCCATATTTGCAACGCAACCAACAAAACCTGATTCCTTCCAACAAAACCTGATTCCAATCAACGAAACCTGATTCCTTCCAACACAACCTGATTTCTTCTACCGCAACCTGTTTTCCTTTGTATTCCCTTTTTCCCCTTCATCGATCCTTATTCCTTGTTCGATCCTCACTTGACACAACCGTGACAGTTTGCCACGTACCTAGTGTCATCGCGTATTACATGTGTTCCCCGGAGTGTGGTGTGCACTGTCAGTTCTTGCGTTTGCAAAGGCAACCGACCTGGGGATTGACAGTCTAGATCCAAACACATATTTTTTAGGTAGAGTTAACTACCGGGGCACAGTTAGCGTATCTCCGTTGATTACTGATCTCGGAAGATAGCACAGTCCCTCATACTAAGATACTATCATTCGTCCAACTATCTCAGTGAACTGAGTATAGTTTCCGAATGCAGTTTTTATCCCTGTATTAGTTAGATATGATGTAGCATTGGTTTGATTGGGATTACACAGCTAACCCGAGGGTCCCTGCAAGGCAATTACGTTGCTTCGGGAGAATGGTTTTTCATGTGTCCCATGCCTTAGCCAGCGCCTAAGGTATTATCCCTTGGTCTCTGTCAGATGGAACGTCTGTATTGTCTCCGTGTGGATTTGGTTGTCCACTTTGCTAAGACACGGAATTGAAGCTTAGAATGTTATGGAATTTGCACCCGGATATGTTGAGCCTTCCGATTACTCATTAGTAGCCATCCTCAGGGGTGTATCTTCGACTTGTGAGGTAAGGTAATACGAGAGATCCTGGGAGACTAAGCCTAATGTACCTCATACGTATGCTAAAGGAAAACCCCTAACAAGATGTTCCTCACCCAACGGTCATGTTTCATGTATTTTGAGTATCTCCAGTAAATGATCTTAAGGTGTACATAGATCTTCCCTTCTGTTGTATAGGCATTGCTCGCACAATATTTGCACCCAATTCCATAACTCCTTGGCACTTACAGAGTAATTATGGAGGTTGACTGTCTCTCCCAATGGAGCAATTCATGCATTACGTTCTCTTTCATCAAGGTCTGCCGATTGTAGTAACATTTGTTCAGTTGTTATGTGCGCTCCACTGTAGGGGAATATCACAGGGCATGCATGTGAGTTCATCGGGTTTTTGACATTTTTTATCCAGGGGGTAAACGATTATGAATTTAAAGCTCAACAGGAATTGCGAGCACTGGATCTGTCTTCGATTTAACGGATTACGTCATGAAGTATTTCAGGTGTCTGAGGTGTATATGATTGATATTCAGATGTGTTGATCAGACGCATTCAGGTCTCAATTGTTCCAGGCATGTGACCGCCACACCAAAATATTGATTGTAGATTGCATTGTTTTCTTGTGTGGGCGAGTGTTTTTGGAGGAAGATGGCCATGGTATATTGCACTCCTTGGTTGTCATATTGGAAGAAGACTTCTGCAGATACAGGACTTGAGGAGTTGGTTTTGTGGACTATCTCATCTTCATAATCGCAATGGGCTAACACTGGGGCTGTTGCAAAAGCTCTTTTCAGTTTTGCAAATGCCCTTTTCCTATATGCTTCCCAGCAGAACGGTACTTATTTCGTTGTCAGTTTTGTTAGTGGTTGCAATATTGTGTTATGATTCTATACAAACCGTCAGTAAAAATTGCTAAAGTTTAAGAAGGGTTGGACTGACTTAATTTTCTGTGGTGTTTGGCAGTGTTCAACTGCTTGAACTTTGTGCAGGTCCATTGTGATTCTATTTACTTTGACAATTAACCCTAGGTATTTGACTTCTTCCCTATGGAACTCAAATTTTTCTGGCATCAGGTTGAAGCTGGCTGCCTTGAGAGATGTCATCACTGCTCGGATATGGTTTTTGTATTCATTCAGGTTCCTTCTGTTAATTGATATATCATCCAATCAGGCTGTACTAAATATATCCAAGAATGGTCATCAGTAATCATTGATGTAATCTTGGAAGAATGCTGGTATATTGGTAAGTCGGAAAGGCATGACTACGAATTTGAAAAGTCCATGCCGGATTCTGAAAGCTGTGTTGCATTCATTCCCTTCTGTAATTGTGATCATGTTATACCCAATATGAACATCCAATTTGGTCCAATTGCAGGCCTTGAACAGTCTTTGCAAGGTTGCTTGAATGAATGGAACCGCTTAATTGATGTTCATAATTCCTTCATTAAGGCCATGATAATCGTCACAGAGTGTCAAGCCTTCCACTGGCTTTGATGTGATGAGCGCTGGTACTCCCCAAGATGATCAACACCACCGGATGAATACCTTGTGCCAGTTCCTGTGTATATATTCTTTTAAAACGTGAAGTTGTTCTCCACATAAGGTGAAATAGGGTCCAACCAGTGGAGTCAAGCCATGCTGTAAGATAATTTTTTGATTGTATGTCGATGTGGTGGAAGTGTTTCTGCGATTATCTTTCTGATCAAGGGTAGGAACAGGTGGTACCCGTTAAGCATGACTTGTTCAAGATTTTTTTCCTTCCAATTGTGTATTCGTAGGGCTTGGTTGAGCCAATAGAGCATGACCACATAAACGTTCAATTTTATATTTTGCATTCTGCTCTCACAAGGTGCGGTGGCTACTGTGAAGATATTCAATTTGAATTCATACAGATCCACTGTTGTTTCAATATAATTTCCCCATACACATAAACTTGAATGGTGTTGGCAGGGCTGTTGGCAGTAATACATTTCAAAGCCAATCATAAGGTTCTGGAATTTGGCTGTGAAATTCTGGAGTTGTAACTAGAGCAATCAAAGCATGATCTGGGAATGCCGTAACTTTGTTATAAACGCTGGTGATTGTTCTGGATGAGGTCGTATTCCTATCTGTAACTTGACCCAAGTCGGAAGGGTTCATGATTCAACAGGTCTTCTATCGATAATCTCTAGCTCTTTTGATTCTTGTACTTCTTTGTCTTCCAACCGATGCTTGTGAATATAATCCTCATCCACAAATTCTGTTTCTGTGGCTCCACAGTCTATCATAGTGTGTATTGCGATTGATCAGATTACCATCGTCCGCAAATATTTCCGCACAAGATTTGTGCATTTTATTCAACACTAATTTATCTTTACACTACCAATTGAACACTGCGAGATGTCAACACATGATTTAACAACTGTGGACAAAGGAGTTCTGTGCCGCATGCAATGGCAATCAGTATTCCACTAGCTTGAACTTTTCCTGACTCCACTTCTTTCTCCTTTCCATTTGCATAAGTATCTTTGAATGGATGAATCTCGACACATTCAACTTGCCTTGTCAAGCACCTACAGTCTCCTCAGTGCATACAAAGTGTTCCTTATCTCTGCCTGTGTGATTCATCATGTGTAATCTGGTTTGCCTGTATCAAAGAGAGTTGAATCAGTACAGGGCCATGATATCCTGCCACTGTCGCTGGAGGTGCTCTGTCTGGGGTGGATTGAGCCGATGTGCTGCGGTTCGTGATTTTTTGTTTCTTTTATGCAGCTTTCCATCTTCCGGTCATTCCTTCAGCTCCACAGGTGCAGCTGTGGGAGTCACATTTCAAACACATTTTGATATATAGCGTGAGGTCCGATGGGATGTTACAGTGCTGTCATCAGACTTTCCACTCTCCGGATAGGCCTTGTCATAACACTTCCAACACGGGTGCATCGTTTCAATTGATGTCAGGTACCCATAATTGAATATCTGGGTACTTCTGGGCACATTTTCGACCTCTTTGCTGAAGTTGGAGCACCTATCATTCAGCTGTTACCCATATATACTGGTTTCTCGCAGTCAATTGCCATGGGTCCAGCCATGTTTCTAGTGATTCAAACATCACCTCTCCCATTTTCGGGTCAATATATCGTTGAATTAGATGCACAGCCACGCCTTCTGTACGATTTGGTGCCTACCTCATTTCGCATTGTTTGGTGAAGAATTGTTCTGGATTGCTGGCAATATTCATTGCTAGTTGTGCCATCCATCCTCAATGTTCCCATTCATCAGTTCCACAGATCCTGATGATTTCAATATCATTTTATCCCGTGCCACTGTTGCCACTTGCCGATTCTCCTGCCAGTGCAAATTCATGTTTGACCTGATTCCGATATTCATTTCTTTCTTCTTCCATTAACCTCAGCTGTCTTTGTATGTCCCCTACATCTTGTTTCAGTTCTGCAGTGTCTGTTGTTACTCTGTTTTCCAATCATTGATCTAGATCTGTTATCTTGGCTTGCAGGACTCCATGTTTGCAGACTGGCATTCTTATTTGCAAGTACTTGATTTTTGGTTTTGTTAATGCCAGCTCTTGGTCCGTGTTCGGTTTGTCTGCTAGGCGGTTTTTTCCATCTTTCATCAGTACCGAGTTGCTTTTTTGGACTTTGTTGATCGTTGTCACTTGGGCAATAGTATGTTCATTCATTCGGCTTACTGAATTGTCCACTTAACATCAGTGTGCCAGTAGTAGTTGACGTAAGGTATCCTTCATTGCATTCGCCGGTTCCAGGATGTGATTTAGGCCCAGCTTGGTCAAATCCATCAGTAGTGGTCTGCGTTTGATTGGTTAGTTTGTGCTGAAATACGCAACGTATCGAGCCATATATTCTCAGCAACAGCCTTCCATCCTTGCAATTTTGGAATAGTGATTGGTGGAGGTATTTGTTGAATCTCCAGCTGAAATTGTGGGCTACATCTATGAACTTGGCAACGATATGCCTCCAAGAATCTCATTTCCATTATATCCAGCTGTCATTGACCCGCTGTATTGCACACCAAATGCACTTGTTGGGGTTCAAACACATTGATACCTGATGGCAAATAACTGTCAATATGTTTCATTGTTTAAATATCATTTTTCGATTGCTACAATATTGTCTTGGATGACTGCTTTAATATATGTCTGTTTAAACAGCGAATTTACTTGCATTTGGGCTATGTACCTTGGCCATATGGTTTCAAGTTCCATAATCCCAAGTAAGTACAGTATACAGTGTTGTGCTCCAATGCAATCGAAGAAACCATTGAATTCCTCTTTACCGCAGTTGCAGGTGGATGTTATGGCCCATTACTGAATTGCTCCACAGTTGCAGTAAATGGTTGGGTTTGGATAATCGTCATCTACATCTCCTTCTTCTTCCGAACAATGATCAAAATACATACAGTCACAGGTCTTTTCGTCCAGGCCGAGGTTCTTCACAAGGGGCACAGGTTGTTAAAAATGTCTGGATTTGTAGTTCATTGACAGGACGAACAGCCAGGAAACAGATGTCTCGAGTAGGATTGCAAGAAGAACCTGTTTTGTAAATGTCTTGCTGATTGAATCCCTTCGCAGGACTTGTGGCGAATCCAATGACAGAAATTGAAGCCTAAACAGTGTGCATAATGGCAAATGAAATAAGGTCATATCAGGTGGACTCGATTTTGGGATCATTCTTCTGTCATGGGTCCATCGCTCGGAATGGAATGTTCACGGCTCACAGTTCAAATAGTGGTGAATACTGAAAGATGCATGGCTAAAGATACCGAGGGTAGCCTGTAGCTACGAATGCAAGAACTGAATTCAAGAGACTGGATCCAGAATACCTGAGTATGAATGAAGTGATAGCCAAAGGTAATTGAGTGTTTCAAAGATAAGGGAAGGAGTGACCAACGATATGTATCCTCCACCGAATATCTGGTATATATTCATTCATTTCCTCGTTCTATAATATATCTGAACTGCTGCTGTCTTTGTTCACCTCATTCATGCGATTCAGTTGTTTTCTGTAAAACCTGAATCCAAACCAGATTTAGTACAGGTTGTTCTTTAGCCTCTGTGCGAAACCTGATTCCATTCCCATCCTGCTTTATGTTTCACTTTGTTGAGCTGTCATCACTGCATTATTTATGGGCATTGAACACAACCATGACAGCAATCATGGTATTTTGGGCACAACACATGTGGTATAATCTTTCTTATAGTACCTTTAGCACAACTATTGTAGTGTTATCATAATATCACAATGCAATCATTGTTTCATTTGAACAATTGATGTTGTATATACATTCACCTAGTATCATTTGCATCATGGTTGAACTAACATTCCAATTCCAATATACAATTGATATATTATTATTTCAACAAATATAGTGCTATTGTTCTTGTTGAGTTTTGAACAGAAAAGTTATAGTGTTATCGGTGATCAAGAAGGGCTTCAGTAGCAGTCAGATTCGATGTACAATATATATGGATGACTGTTGTATGATGTTGTCCAAATGACAATACATTGAAGTCAAATCTGTATTTGCATGAATTTGCATGAAATCTATAGTATATATTCCAAGGTCACCTCGACTATCAATATATAGCCAATCATATCTGAATACATAAATCTATTAGAGATATATGATTCCATATCCTGAAACAGTGATATGATATTAAACCATTAATGGCGATATCAGATGATTTTTGTACATGCGAAACAATCTTCACTTACTTAATTGGTTCCTATTGTTGTTCTTCAATTGATCTTATTCAGTTTTCAACATATTATACCAGATGATGCAAATATTTTTCTCAAGCTGCAGATTCCATTTTGGATCCTGCGTCGAAATTGCTATCAGCAATAGTTGTAACTTGGTGGAACATTGCTGGGTCGTAAGTGGAACTGGAACTCGATGGTTGCACTGTTTGTTACCATATTATATACATGAAATACATCTGAAACAACAGGTTTTGCGCAGTTCCATCCATACAAAGTATTGCTCCCGTTAAATATTTCAGTTTTCATTTCAGTCCTCCTTCATCCCTCAGTTTCTGAACCACATATCAGCCAATAGTCATTTAGTTGGTCGAAACAATATGCTATTATGTCTCACGTTACAGTAAGACATCAAATAATAGCCTGATTGTAAATCAGATGCAAGCAGTTAAAATGTCACAACGAGCAAGTGCGATGCAGGCTGATGAAAGATCATGCATGATTTCGATGATCAGATGTGATTCACTATCATTTGTTTAGGATGCCCGGCCCAATATTTTGGGATGGCTAGCAAATGAACATCCATACCATCAATATGTATTGACAGCTAGTCAATGGCTGTGGTCGCTTCTGCTGCAAATTGCCATTAACAATCGGATGGTCCACAAACTGGTGAATGGCCTATGACAAAATGCTGACAACTCACTGATATGAGACGTACAGCCAGCAAAACAGCAGACGGCGGACAGTTGCCTATCAATACATGCCAACTCTGCACAGGGATACTGCTGTCTATCGAATGAGGTCTATTCGTCTGGACATCATCAGATCCAAAGGTCACCATTGGTCCAGAGGCATGGGCCTGCGAACTTTCTGTCATCAATGATACCGATGGTCTGATGATGATGAAATGTCAATACAGATGATTGAGGATCGAGAGATGGAAGACCACTGTAGTTGCGACATGATCAGACAATGCTTTGAACGTGGTTACAGTGCTGGAGCCCTAGAGAAATGCATGAAGTATTTGTTAGAGCAAACAACAAGGTATAAAGACCTTGAGTTCTTCAAGGGTAGAAAGGGCATCAACATTTCCAACGAGGACCACAAGTTATAATATTTTGCACATTGGCGATAACCAATTCTTGTCATTCACAATCTTTTAGTGATTTCCAAATCCCGATTGAAACTCCTGATCTATCTTCCAAACAGGCTTGAAGTAAGTATGGATAATACTTTGATCGAGTACACATGGAGTGATGCCTCAGGTGTTACATTATATAGTTGGCAACGATACACTTCGGAGGAAGGTATGCTTTCTACCCACTTGAATATATATCAAGTCATCGTGATGTTGTCCTATATTTGCAGTATTCTTTCTGTTATCATCGGAATATGTTCCTTCTAAGTCTTCAAAACTATTCCCATCAACACTGTCCAGGATACTATCCTCGATGCGAGCAAAGCCTTGTCACCCAAATCGACAACCGCAAACCACTAGATTCGTTCTCGGTATTCCTGCACCCCAATTGGCAACATTTTGCCATCCCCTATTCGCATGCTGAAACAAATCTCTCTCTGTTGGCCCATCCATTGAAGCAAACACCATACACCCCGATGATAGCATCACAAATTGTGATAGTAGGTCCCGTTCTGAGAGTTCAGTTGACATCATGGGAAATAGACAAGAAGGATGTTACTAGAAACGAAGTGCCTGAGAATGAATCAAGCTCAAGGAAACAGTGAAACCTATGGGAGGAGATGGGGAGTCGGTTCATCACTTTGAACCTCGAATATTCTGAATTATTACCAGGGATTTCACAGCATTCAATATAGAGGAATAACAGTTACACTCCCAACGACAAGTGATCAAAACAGCTTCAGTCCAAGGCTAAAACTCCGTTCCAAATTCCTGACTCGGCCTAATCACTGGCAGGGTATATTTTGGTACCTTTGTAATGGTCGGACATGGATTTGATACCCACATGGCAGAGATCTACATTGTGGTCAGAAGCGAGAATGTGTTGATGGTATCCAATGATCTGAGAATACTGGTGACAGAATACCAGCCCATTATGCAGATATTACAGCCTGGGATATCCACCTTTGAACAGAATCAATGTCGAATTGAAATTGATGTAAGCTCCCATGCGGCCAGCAGAGGAAACGAATTGCGACATCCAAATGACACGGCCTGAGTTGACACTGTGACACAAATCCACAGTCACCTAGTGGAATCAGATATAGATAGCAATTTGTTTGAAAGTGCAAATAATGGAAAGGGTGCAGTTTGAAAAACATTCTGATATTATTATCCAATTTCAAACTCTTTGCAGCTATCATCCATACAGTACTCACTGTGATCAAAGCCCAGTCCACAGAAGCCTAGTCAACCGAAACCAATAAATGCCCATCAGCTGCTGTCGACAAGCAAACTCTGTGTTCAGGCAAAGCAGCAAACACCCCCCCTGATTTTCTTGATATCAGGGAAAGAAGAGCTGCATCATAGACAACAAAGATTGAATTTGAAAGGAAATTGCAAGAATTAACCAGAGCGCATCAAACGATACTCACGAATGAACGGCTGATACTATCCACAACACCTGTGTCATGGTCAGTTGTCGGACCAACTGATGGAGATAAAAAACCGAATCGGGATTGATTACATATTCTGATGATCATCATATCGAATCGGTATCCGGAGCACAGATGCCCTGACTTATACACCCGATGGCGATAGAGATGGTTCAGGAGGCTGTCCTGGTGTCCCATATATTAGGTGGCTCCAAGACTTCTGGTACCAGCTGAAGTCGCTCTGGTACCTCTCATTCCGACAGTGGATATGGCCTGCTCGCAGCACCAACCGCAGGAGAAATGCTTCATCAATACAAAGGGAGCAACACAGTACCTCCAAAACATGAAAACAATCGCAGTACATGTGCGACATCTAACACCACATCGTCAAGATTCAAAGCCTGAAATACGATGTCTGATTATCAGGCATTACATTGCGACACAAACTGTATACAGCGAACCGAACGAAGCAATCAAGGATTGACTATCCTCTTCGACAATTACACCAAATCGCTATTCACCATACCAGTTACTGCTTTGACACAACGGCCACGCTTTTGAAAACAGCCTGCAAGTGATGAATGAACACCATAATAATGGTTACAAAGTACAAGAGAGTAATAATAATAAGAGGATGTGTAAGAATGATGGCAGCAAGGGGAATCAAGGAAAGATGGACCCTTAGAAAGGTTCTGACATCAAGGAACCTCAAACAAAAATGAACGATACTATGGCTGACAATGATGTCAAGACCACAGCCCTATGCACAGAGGTAGGGTGTTTTGTACGAAACTTGTGCCCTGAATGAACAGCATAAGCTCTGTGGTACAACGAAACATTCATTGTCTAGTTCCACTGTATTACATAAGCTTCACTCCAATGCTATGAAAATTGATGATTGAAATTCATATCTTTTGACTTGTCTTTGAATCTATCGGCATAGGCATTAAGGCTAAGGATGACTGTCATTCCCGTGCTCTGTAAGGTACGATAACCTGTGGCTTTTGTATATATGAAAACAGATAGTCATATGTGAATTGGGATAAACATTGGCAGTGATTCGTATGTTCTCTGAGGTTCAGACCCCTCCAGTTTTCGTCTATATGGGTATGGACATCCATATATTACTGGCATTTTTAGTGTATAGACATCTATGTTTTTTTCGGTTCAGGCCAATGGGGTAATTGAAATCGCTTAGGTATTCGATATGCAATGAACTTTCATTTCAGCCATGTACATAAATGTGCCTGAGGATGACTTCAATACTTACAATATTGTGGTCTCATAGCATCCAGGGATGACAAGTGGCAACAAATTACCATCGAACTGGATTATACTCATTTGAACATCATTGAACAACAACAACCCAAAGCGGCTGTAGCTCAGTTTCCCGACAGGTCTCTATGATTATCAACTGAACTGATTGAAAACGCAAGCCTGCGCCTAGTACACCTCAGCCTGTACCCAAAGAGTCCAATCTGGCACAGCTGGGCTGAGTGATGATCGATGGTGGAGTGAGGTTCAGTAAATGAAATAAAAGATTAATCACAATGAGAATGAAATCACGTTTTCAACAATGACTAAAGCACAGTATGAATGGACTCAGGTTCTAAGCAGAGTGTAATGCATGATGAGAAGGAATTTTGGTTTCGAATGAAGGCTAAAGAACAACACAAATGAAATCAGGTTTCGAACTGGAAATGACAGTATCATTCAGACAGCAATGAACAAGGACAGTGGCAGTTCTGATGTATTATGTATCAAGGATCCAAGGCTGGATGTCGAAGGTTCAGGGCTCGGGGTTGTAGGGGTCATATCATCCAAGAGCAGGACACTCAGTGTCTAGAATAGCCTATAGCTGAAAACGAAGACTGTATGCATGAGAATGGACCCAGGATCTCCGAATGTGAAAGAACTGAAAGCCGCAGCTATATGATTGTTTTATAGATGAGACAATGAGGGAAGAAAGCAACGTATCCTCCGCAAAACAACAGGTATATACACAGTAATTCAATCGGTCCATGATACCTGCGAACTGCTGTTTTCCATGTATATCGCCATTGCACGAGTCAGTCGTTTCCAATTTGAGCCATGACTTTGTGTTTTGGCCTTCATTCAAAACCTGATTTCATTCTCGTTGGGCTTTAGCCTTCGTTCAAAACCTCATTTCATTCTTATAGTGCTTTAGGCTGTATTTGAAACCAGATTCAATACCCGTCATGCTTTGGCCTCCGTTCGAAACATGATTCAATTCCCGTTATGTTTATTCCTTTATATTGATCACCAATCATTATTCCACCGTTGATCGTCACTCAGCACAACCATGATAGAACCTTCCCCCTCTCTAATACTGAGTATGTACGAGGTGGACGATGTGGCCATGCCAAGTCGGTCTGCGCGAATGTTGTCCATCGCCATATGTCCATCTATGTCGAGTACAGGCTCCCAGCTGCGCTTGTTGTACCCATCCATTTTGGCAAATACAGCTGCTGCCGCCTGAACAGCCTAGAATTGTCAATTCGATCCACTTCGTACTCCGCTTCTCCGTCCACGATCATGGGTGTTGGTGGATCATGGTTTTGATTCTGGAGGGGATCCTGGGCGACGATGTCGAGTCCGGATATCGGTTGAATGTCGTGAATGTGTTGTTGATTTGGTAGCATAATTCTATAGGCTCATGGACCGACGACATCTATGATTTCATATAGTCCAATATGTTTCCAGTCTCTTCTATTACTGGTTTGGGCTGCCGATAAGTTTCTGGCGTCCATGCATACTTGGTCTACTGTCTGTGACTGTGTTCCGACTCTTCATGAGTTGTTGGACTGTTCGGACTGTACGACGTGGGCTCTTTTTATTTCTGCTCTAAGATCGCTGAAATGTTGTACCATTCATTGGGCCAGCTGCTGCGCGTTGACTTTGCGGATGTCGTTCTGGTTCCTGAGCGGATGTTGGCCATAGAACATGAGTGGATGGAATCCGTAAGTGCCAAAAAATAGGGAGCAATTCGTTGTGTCCTAGGTATGATTATTGGCTGCAAACTCTGCCATGGGTAGCCATTGGTCCCAGTCATTTTGGTGATAATTGACGAAATTTTGAAGATACTGTTACATTACTGCATTCTCTCTCTCAGTTTGACCATCAGTCAGAGGATGAAATGCGTGGATAGACTTGATTTGATTCCAAGGCTTTCGCAGGAGTGTTTCCAGAATTCGAATGCGAATTGCGGCCATCGATCAGACACTATTTTTTCAGGCAGTCCATTCAGTCTGAACACTTCTTTGACACACGTTTCTTCCAGCTTCATTCCATCTACTTCGTCAGTTCATGGAATGAATGTCGCATCTTCGTTAGGTGATCGACCAATATCCATACTGTGTTGACATCTTCGCTTGCTGGCTGTCCGACTACGATATCCATGCTCAAGTTGTTCCACGGTTGCTCTGGTAAATCCAACGGTCATAACAAGCCATGTGTTCTTCCATGTGTTGCCTTGCTCCGTTGGCAGGTATGGCAGTTTCGTACATTGCGGTCCACGTCCTTTCTTATGAGGTTCCAGGTATGGCTTCGGCTTAGCAGATCGTAAGTTTTGGCTCGTCCTGGGTGTCCCACGATTGGAGAATCATTGCATTCTTGAATCCACTTGAGGTTGTCCTGATGTGTTGGAAGGATTTGTATTTCAGAGATTACCAGCCACTGATCCTTATACGTACATAGCCCTATGCTACAGTCGTTCAGGCAATGCTGACATATGGTTTCTATACAGTTCCATAACTCTTCGGAGCTTATGGAGTCACAATCCAGGTTGACTGTGTCAGCCCAGGCCATGATTAACCATTTGCGTACACTCGCGTCGAGGTTTTCTGTTCTCACCACCATTGGCTCAGTTTTATCTGCCCCGCCCCCCTTCGAAAGAATGTCACATGGCATTCTTTTAAATGCATCGGGTTTTTGAAGTTGCTTTCCTGGACGGTAAAATATCTTGAATTGAAACCTGGACAGAAATTCAGACCATCAGGTCTGCCTTCAATTTAACAGTTTCGATGTCATGAAGTACTTTATGTTCTTGTGATCGTTAAAAATCTTATTCGGATGGGCGGAACATTCGCATCCGGGTCTCCATTGTGCTTGGCTTGTGACTATCCCACGTGATTCCAGTTTGTGGATTTTATAATTTTCTTCGGCAGATAAATGTTTCTGGGACAATATGGCCAATGGGTGTAGCACTGCTTGATTGTCGTATTTAGAGAGGACACCCGCAGACATGTAGCTTGAG
The DNA here is from genome assembly GCA_015178995.1 of Trichophaea hybrida. Classification (NCBI taxonomy): domain Eukaryota; kingdom Fungi; phylum Ascomycota; class Pezizomycetes; order Pezizales; family Pyronemataceae; genus Trichophaea; species Trichophaea hybrida. The sequence continues at coordinate 33,019 of WHVE01000888.1, read as the reverse complement.
TCATTGGTTTGCAGAACTATTTCTTTTCCATAATCGAAATGGGCTAGCACTGGTGCCGTTGTGACGACGTTTTTGAGATCTGCGAAAGCCCTTTCTTGATCTGGTCCTCAGCAGAAGGGTACTAGCTTTGTCTTGAGTTTTGTTAGGGGTTGCACTACCTTGCTATCATTTCGTATACACCATTGATAAAAATTGGCAAAGTTTAAGAAGGCTTGGACTTCGATGAGTTTCCCCGGTTCTTCCCAGTTTTCGACTGCTTGGACTTTCCCTGGATCTATTCTGATTCCGTTTACTCCAACAATTAATCCTGGATATTTGATTTCTTTCTTATGAAACTTGCACTTCTGTACTTTTATGTAGAGGACAGCTTCCTTGAGTGAGGTAGTGACTGCCGTGACATTGTCCTTATGTTCCTTCAGGTATCGCTGTAGATGAGGATGTGGTCTAAAAAAGCCATGCAGAGGATGACCAGGAATGGTCGTAGAGTATTGTTGATGAACTCTTTGCAGAATGCTGGTACGTTTGTATGTCTGAATGTTATATCCAGGGATTCGAAACGTCCACAGTGGGTCATGAACACTGTTTTCTATTCATCCCCTGCTGCAATTCTAATCATGTTGTACGCATCGCGGACGTCTAGCATTCAATACTAGTGAGCCTTCAGCAGCCTTAGTAGGGTTTCTTGATCAATGGTCAGGGGTATCGGTGTAATATTTAACCTTCATATAGTCCTCGGTAATCACAAATTGAGTGTGGAGCTTCCTCCTGACATCCGAGCATAACGTTCGGGAGGTTCGCCAGTTGCTGAAGACGACCGGATGAAACCTTAGGACAAGTTCTTCGGTATCCATTCTTTTAAAATGTGTACCTCTTTTCGAGATATGCTGTGAATTGGCCCAAATGGTTGTGGAAAGCTCTCCGGTAACTTAATCTTGTGATTGGAGCGTCAGTGCGTTGGTAGCATTTCAGCAATTACCTTGCTGAATAGGGGTAGAAACTCAAAGTATTCGTTGGGGATGACTTCTTCGAGGGATATTTCTGGAAGATCGTGTATTCCCAAGGCCTGGTAGATTTCGTACAGTGTGATGGTGTGAACTTTGCGTTACTCCCTTCTGATTCTTCTCACGAAATGCGATGCTGCAACTGCGCAGACGTCTGATTTCGGTTTTTCGAGATCTGCTGCTGTTGTTTCCATGTGATTGCCCCATACCCATACACTTCAATGATGTTGGCAATGCTGTTGACAGTAGCTGAATTCGAAGCCGATCCTGCGTGCCTGGAATTTGCCCGTTACATGGTGAAGTTGTATCCATGGCAATCCTAAAACGATCGAATCCTGTCCCAACTTTGTTTCGAACAATCGTAATTACCCCTGACATGATCGTATTTCCATATGTAATTTGTTCATGGTCATAATGGTTCATGACTCGATGGGTCATCCATCGATATTCTCTAACCGTCATGGTACTAATAATCTCTTCTGTTCGAATTGATTATAGCGAATACAATTCATGTCCACAACTGCTATTCCCGTGGCATTGCAGTTGATTTATGTATGCGTAATGAATAACCCGTCTCACATTGCCAGTGAATATTCCGCCACAAGTTGTTTGGTTTCCATTATTGACGTTTGAATTTCTGCACTACAAATCGAGCACTGCAAAATTCAAAAAGAATAACAACTGTAGACAAAGAAGATTCGTGCCCAGTGCATTGGCCATCCATATTGCATTGGCCTCAACATTTTCCAACTCCACCTTTTCCGAATCTGCATCCATTTCATTTCCTGCTTCCTTGAAAGGTGTAACTTCCATCAGTCCTGAAGATGCTTTCAATTGTCTTTGGCAACATGCTGTGAAGGGTAATGAATCCCGACAGTACATGCACCGTCCTCCTGCCCCTCGCCGTTTGCGTTCATCTGAGGTGATTATCTTTTATGTGACTGCTGAGAGGTCCAGCGGAGTGGGGCCGTGATTATTTACCACAGTGCCTGCTGGTGCTGTTTCAGGGGCAGGTGTGTTATTGCTCGGTGTTTCATGTATCTTTGATCTTGCGGTCCTTCTTCCTGAATTTCGTTTAGCATCTCGGGCGCGGATTTGAGAATACCTTTTCAAACACATTTGGACGAATTCAGTCTGATCCGACAGCATGACAGAGTGCTGTAGTGACTTCTTTACCTCCTCAGACAAGGCTTGTAGAAGGAATTTTAACTGGCCTGCCTCATTCCAATCTACTGCAGATACCCTCCGTTTGCGTTCTGCGTAGTACTGGGCAAATCCTGGACTCTTTTGCTTCAGATTCAGCAATTCCCAATTCTCTGTGGCCCATATGTCCTTGTCACCGAAAACCAATTGCAATGGGTGTAGGAATTTTTCTCGTGACTCTGATATCAGATCTGCGGTTGTCCTGTCGATGAAGAGTTGAATGTGGTTCAGTGCCACTTTCTCTAGTCGAATGGCCGGGTACAAAATTTGGGATTATTTGCTGAAGAATAGTCCCGTTTTCGTCCGCAATTTTCATTGCAAGTTTTACCATCCACCTATGCATTGCCCTTCAGTCTTTTCTCCAAAATCTCCGAATTTGACAGGCTATATGTCCTCTGTTACAGCCACAATCACCTCCAGTACCTGCGAGTGCGGGCACTGTTTTTACCTGATCCCGATATTCGTTTTTCTCCTTTGCAATGAATTTCAATTGCTCCTGAGTATTCTCGTGTACCTGTCTTGGTTCCTCCATATCTGTTGGCATTCTGTTTTCCAGCCGTTGCTCCAATTTGGTGACGTTGGTCTGTAAGTCCCAATGTGTATATGCGGGCACTTTTGCTTCCAAGTCCTTGACATTGTATTCCGTTAGTTATAACTCCTTGTCTGTGTTTGCCTTGATATGTTCGAGGTCTTTCCCATCTTCTAACAACTCGGTGACTCATCTTTGGGCTGCTCCAATGTATGCTGCTTGGGTGACAATTGGTTCGTTTAATGGCTCAATTTGATTCTCGATTTGGGATGCTAGTATTCCTGCCATGACTGCTATATAGTCCTTGATGTTGCTGATTGATATCAGGGCATATTGTGGAGTCAGCTTCATAAAATCCACAAATATCATTCGTGCCAGTATATCTTGATCCACTCTTGCAATCTCAATATAACGAGGCCCTTCGCTCATACTGCTCCTCAACATGGCTTGTTGCATCTATGCAGGGTGTCGAATGATGGTGGTTGTTGATATCAAAACCCATTGAGTGTTCTTTTTCAATACACTGATCACAGATGTGTTCCCCCTTGATGTTGGGCCGGAAAATACAGCAATCGTTTGAACAGAAAATATCGCAGCAACTGCAGCTGTTCGGATTCCAGCACATTGAGGCCTGGTTAGATACCACGGCAACAGGATTTCGAGAGTGAGGGTTCACTGTGAACAAAGAACACAATTGCGTTCCTCAATGCAATCAATAAGGTATCGAATTCCACTACGACGCAGTCACAGGTAGGTATTTTGGTCCAATCCGGACTTGCTCCACAGTTGCACTGGATTGTTGGGTTTCCCTGATCGTGGTCTAGATGTCTTTCTTCTGAACAGTGGAATAAAAAAATTCAGTGGCAGGTCATTTCGTTGTCACTCATGCATTTGGAAGGGGCACTGATTGCCAAAAATATCTGGATTCGTAGGTCTTCGCAAAGTCCATAAGCAAGATCAACAGATGTGTTTGCAGTAAGATTCGATGACCATTCTATTTTCAATGTCGCTTGCTGATTTAAAACCTTTGCAACACGCGGTGCAAGTGCGATGACAATAATATCAACCTAAACAGTGATGATAACAGTACATAAAATCAGAATATAACCAGTAAAATCGAGGTTAGACGGGTTTTTGGTCAAGGACCCAAGGCTGGGTGTCGAAGGTTCCGGGCTCGGGGTTCTAGGGTAATCAATTTCAAGAGGAGGAACCTCAGAGTCGAGAATGGGCTGTAGCTGAAAACATAGGCTGCGGGCAGGAGACTCGACCCATGATTACGGAATGCGAAAGAAGTGAACGTCAAAGCTAATTGATTGTTCTAGAGGCAAGAGTACAATGTAAGAATGAAACTTATTCTCCGCCAAACCGGGGGTTTGGATACAGTGATTCACTCGTTCCATAATACCTCCGAACTGCTGCATTTTTGGTATATTGATTTTGCACGATCCAGTCGTGTCCTGTTCGAGCCCTGACTTCGTACTTTTGCCTTCGTTGAAATCCTGATTGAATCCTCCCCGCGCTTTGGCCTCCATTCGAAACCTGATTTCATTCTGATGGTGTATGAGCCTCTGTTCAAAACATGATTTAATTCTTATCGTGCTTTTGCCTCCGTTGGAAACCTGTTTTCATTCTCGTTGTGCTTATTCTTCTATATCAATCACTGATCATCATTCCACCATTGATTGTCATTCAGCACAATTGTGACATTATGCAACAAGCGTATCACAGCATCTGAACCTGGCATTTTGCAGAGAATAAGTTTCATTCTGCACTTGTGCTCTGGTCTATAAAAATCCATTAGCTTTGACTCTCACATGTTTCACATTCGGGGATTCTAGATCAAGTCAATTGCTTACAGTCTTTGTATTGTTTGATTCAGCCTGTCTTCGACAATTGAAGCCTTCCGGCTGTTGGATTTTATATCCCCTGGACCTCCAAGCTGTGAATCCGTGACTTTCAGCCCTGAATCCTTCACAAAAGAATAGGTCTAAAATCAGTTCTACAGTTTATATTGTGGTTCCATGTACTGTTATCCTCACTGTTTAGGTTGCTATTATTGTGGTCCCATTTGCAAGGCGTCTGTAAAACTTTTTAAATCAGCAAGCAATTCAAAAATGGATTGGTCATCAAATTCTACTGAAGATTGATCTGTACATCTTGCTTGTACACCATTGGAAGACCTACGAATCCATATATTTACGCCAACTAGTGCCGCTTCTAAATACACAAGTGAGGACCAAAGAACCTGCTACTTTATCAATTGTTTCAACAGTTCAGCAGATGAACAAGATCTAGGCCATGATTGGCCAAATCCAACTATCCACTGCAACTGCGGAGCAATTCAGGATTGGGCCATGATACCTACCTACAACTATGGCATACAGGAATGAGATACTGTCTTCAATTGCATTGAGGATCAACATCGCAAACTCTGTTGACATTAGATCATCGACCTAGAATCCATCTTGCCTCGGTACAAAGCCCAAAGTTGAGGAAATATTCGTTATTTGGCAATATCGAAGCAATCGAAGAATGGTATTTGATCAATGAATATATTAACTGCAATTTGCCATCAGTTAATAATTTGTTGTAACCCAAATATCTATTTGGTGTGAGGTTCTATATGGCAACGTCTGGTGGATACACTGGAAAAGCGATGGCTGGAGGCATATGTGTGATGAATACCTTGAACTAGCACACACTTTCAGTTGGAAAATCAACCAATACGTACATCAATCACAATTTGAAAATTTTAAACATGTTCACAGACTCTGCAGGAACAGCCCTTGATCTGATGTGGACCAGAGAACTGCAGCAGGAATTGGCACACATATCATGCGCAAATATGGAGGTAACGCTGAAAAAACAACCTCTGGAACATATCCAAGCAATCAACACATAACTCATAGCCCTTGCTCGGTGACCAACAACAACCAGGATGCAGAAATTGTTGATGGAACAGCAATCAGTTGAAAATACCGACACACCAATATCAGAGTCATTGGCACAACAACACAAGGTCATAGAGAAACACAACAATGTGAAACAAGGGGTGCGGCTTATGCGACAGAATTCCAGAACCACAGAGGACAGAGCCCTGCAATGAAATCACATCAATCTTGAAGAAATTCTCCTAAACCTTGAACAGCAATTGGACAACACATCACCAGGATGGACGGAACACCTCAGGCAGGAATCAGTAGAAACAGAGAAAGTATTAAGGATAAGTTGAGAAGAAAGTAACAAATATTGGGACCAGGTCAACAGAATGCTTGCCATTGTGCGGAATGGTGGTAAATGTAACCAAAACAGGGAACATAAAGTCAGCGAAATTCTCCAATTGTCGGGAACAGATTAGACAGTACTGCGAGGATGGATGGTACATGTTGCAATGGACATATGAAATAAACCAATACGATTCTTTCATGAGCAGTCCGAGATGTGATATGCAGGGAATCAGGCAAAAGGTGTGGCAGCAAATCAGATGAAGCCCAGGATTGCAGGTTACCTCGACCTCGGATTGTTGGAAAATCTCCTGGAAACAATTCTGCTATCCATCAGAGGTAATAACATACAAGCCACTGTCAATCGAGCACTCCGTAGGCTACAAAAACAGGCCCCAGAATACTTTAAGTACTACGCAGAATTTCATCCATTGGTGCCACATGTGGAGTCGAATAATGGAACCCACATTCACGTGCTAAGACAGCACTTATCCAAAGAATCAAATTATTCATAAAAACATTTCAATATTCCGGAAGACGTTATAGAATTTGTCAAACTCTGCTCAAAGGGAGATTCATATATCCACCCTCAAGCTGGCGAGGGAAAATCAGGAACTAGGACAGCAGAATACAAGAAGTCCGAAACCACAAACAACAGCACCTCCACCCCATCAACCCCAGAGCCAGTCTCAGCAGAAGTGGTGGCAGGATGATTACATAGAACATGAGACAGTTAGAAAGAGAAGGCAGACAATTTATGTACTGTGGCAATTCTAGGCACTTCGCAGCATCATACCAGAAAAAATTGAAAGCACCATGAGAACAGGTGGAAGTAACAACTTCCAAAAAGCAGGAAATGAAATGGACACAGATTGGGGAAACAAGGACAGGCAAGGATGTTGAGTCGGGGGAAGTCTGGGCCTGTGCAATAATGATGGCCATTGCGATTGGCACAAAGCTGTTTCATCTACAGTTGTAAAGTCACGTTTTGAAATATCGCAGTTCTCGAATGGCAGAACAGAATTTTTGGAAGCTTCATTCGTGAACATGGATCATTTTGTGAAATGTTCATTGAAAATATGAGACAGGTCAATCGATGATCATGCTGTAATTTACTGCCGAGCCACCGGATTAGCATGTGTGGACAAAAATTCTGTTCACCAGCATCAAATAGAAGAGAGGTAATTATGAGAATGAAGTGAGAAAGAGTGTGTGGTTGGATGTCGCATCAATGCAGGAACCATGACGACGATGGACGTGTTGAATATACGAATAATATTCCATCAGGAGCAACTAGCAGAGTTTATGACACAGTTGGGGCATTATCAGATACTTGAAGGATTGTAATGGTTACATCTTCACGATGGAACGGTTGAATTCCAGGTTCAACCAATTCCCTTCCCAGGCCGGGACAGTCAACTGTATCGCCAACATCTTTCGAGTGTATGGTTATGGTGAAAGCATATTGAAACAACAGCATCAGATCTGGAAAGACTGGCATTAAATATATGCAGTGTTGCAGCATCACCTTTCATAAGCAGAGTCCGAAGAGAGAAATTCAAGATTTAGGCAATCACACTGTTCAAAATCTACAAGCTCTTGAAAATGGACGATATACAAAAATCTCCTTCAACGAATTCATCCCAAAGGAACAACCAAAGTTTCAACCTGCGCTCGGCAAGGGAATCACTGAAATGCTACAACTGCACCGAGCCTATGATCACCAGATTATATACAGGAGGGCTTTATACTGCTGTTTGGGCCTATTCAATGATTATCCGCAGAATAGCTACAAGTTTTACAGGAATGGATAAAGAAGGACATGATCAAGTCATTGATTCGGTCGTCTTCATGACCTTGCTCAGCCACAGGTCTGTTTGCTCAAAAGCCAGGATGAGGGTTATGACACATTGTCGATTACTGAGGCCTAAACGCAGGTACAATACCAAACCGGTACCCCCTACCATGAATCCAAGAAACCCCACTCAGACTCTTGAAGGCTGGATAATCAACAGACCTAGATGTCTGCTATGCATAAAAGATGATTAAAATCGCAGAATTGGATGAATGTAAAATGGCTGTCAGAACCTGATATGCACTCAAGGTATCACTGGTGATGCCTTTCGGACTTACCAAAGCACCAGCATCATTCCAAGAATTCATCAATGACAAACTACGAACTTTCCTGGACATCCTCAGCAGGACCTTTGTGGATGACATCATCAACAACTGCGATAATAAACAGGAACACAAGGAATACGTCACAGCAGTCATGACCACACTCAAAACAGCTGGTTTCTACCTAAAAGTAGAAAAATGCGAGTGCCATAAGGCAGAAATTCAGTATCAGGGATTAATTGTTGGAGTAAATGGAAAATGAATGGATCCAGAGAAAGCCCATGCATTTGAAAACTTGGAAGGACCAGGGAAACGGAAAGAAGTTCAAGCCACATTAGACTGCCCCAACTTTTACCAGCGACTTATATGGAAATTGAGCAGGGTGGTTCAACTGCTATTGAAACTGACGCAACAGCTAATACCCTTTTACTGGGGACCCAATTGCAAAAGACCATTCCCAGAACTCTGGCCAGCTTTCACGACGGAACCAATGCTGCCCTGTTTCTACTATTATACAGTCATGGTCCTCGAAACCAACACCCAAGTTACCTATCCACCCGAAGTCTCTCTCAGTCAGGCACCCAAGGAGTGCCATATTCAGTGGCCTTCATTTCCAAAAAACATTCGGCTCCTGAAGAACATTTTCAAATTTACAATTGAGAATTGGATGTGATAGTTAAAAGTCTGGAACAGTGGAGGCCTGAGTGCGGAGGTTCAGCATGTCTGATGACGATTCATATAGATCCCAAGAACCTGGAATTCTTTACGATGTCGAAATTGTCAAACCAAAGGCAAAATGAGTGATCTGAATTTCTCACCCACTTCAAGTTCAAAATAATTAATCACAAATGCCAACAAAGACAGAAGTTCAATGCTCTCACAACAATGCCAGGAGACATTCCTCCTCATAGCTGGGAAGAAAAAACCTTGCAAATTGTTCTAAAAAGGAAATACCTCGACAAGGAGCTATGCAAAACCTTGGTACAGGTGAATCCAGAGATGGTCAATCTGGGCAATAATTCAACAAGACGCAAAGAATTGAGGAACTGCGTGAAAAGCGTAAGTCAACAATGCATACATTACAGCAGCCAAGGACTATGTACAAACAAGGAACAATGTTAGCAAATATCCGAAACACACATCGCACCAAAGGATGAGGACAAATCTAAATGGATTCAGCAATGCCATGATTCACCTATCGTGGGGCATCCAGGACAAGCCAAAACCTGAGGGCTGAAGAGCCCAAGCAATTCCTGCAACCAAATGAGATATTATATCGACCGCTATGTATGAAACTGCCATACCTGGCAGACGTGCAAGGCAACCCATGGAAACACTCATGGCATTTTATGACTGTAACATATCCCAGAGCAACCATGGAAATATCTCAGCATGGACTTTGTAGTGGAACTACCAGAAATTCCAGGATTCAATGCAATATGGGTAGTGGTTGACAGCGTAACGAAAATGCAACATCACGTACTCTGTTCAGCCGATGTAGATGGAACGAAGCTGTAAGAAATGTATGTGAAAGATGTGTTCCGATTGCACAGACTGCCTGAAACAATCGTAGTGGATCGAGGACCGCAATTGGCTTCAGAAATCACGAAACACATTTGTGAGAGACTGGGTATCATGCGAAGACTCTCAACTTTGTTTCATACCCAGACATATAGTCAAACTGAAACAATCAACGTGGTAATGGAATAGTATCTGTGGTGCTTTGCCAGTGGTCATCAAGATGACATAGTGAAATGCCTACCACTGGCAGAATTCGCACCGACCATCGATACCTTGGAGAGAACCCACTACACCGCATTTTTTTGCAATCACAATTTTCATCCACCAATGACTTTCGTCAACACCCAATCCAAGATCCTAATAATATTCGCAAAATCAATGGTGAGCAGATGGGTCGATGGATGGTGCAACTCTTTACCAAACTACGAGCCAAGATCCTGCCGATAATTGCAAACTCATGGCTTAGCAGATGGGTCAACAAATGGTGCAACTCTTTACTGAAGTCAGAGCTAAGATTCAAAGGGACCTGGTCCTACTGTCCGAACAGGCCAACAAGTTCTGAAGGACTGAAATTGAGCAGGTAGAAGGAGATGGAGTCTGGGTAGACACAAGAAATATACCGACCACTATGTCAAATGGGAAGCTTGACTGGAAATGCATAGAATCATACGAAGTGATTGATGTCATAATTCCCTGGGCCTACTGGATCAAATTAGGTAATCAGCTACACATTCACGAAGTTCCCATGATGTCTCTTTTGGAGAAAGCCTCTCAGGATCGTTTTGAATTGAAATCCAAAAACCACCACCACCGGTAATAGTGGACTGAGAAGAGGAGTACTAAGTTGAGCGAATTGAGGATTGGAGGATGTTCCAGGGGAAACTGCATTATTTGCTACAATGGAGGGAGTACAACGACTGCTGGTGGGAGACCGCAACCAACCTGGATGGACTCAAGACAATCAACGATTTTAACATTGAACAACCTGGTCAGCACCCGTCATGAAGCTCATTGCTACTTGACAGTGGGCAGGGGGAGCTACTGTCACAGTCGTGCTGTGTGTCCTTCGATGGTGGAGTGATGATGGGTGAATAATACACAAGATAATGCATGGGAACAATGAAATTATGTTTTGAACAAAGGCGAATGCATGGTGAGAATCAAATGTGGTTTTGATCAGAGGCTGAAGCATGACCAGAGAGCAATCAGGTTTCAATCGACGATAGAAATAGATTTCAAACGAAAGATAAAACACTAAAGCAATGCAATCAGGTTTCGAATGGAAAACGACATAATCCTGCAAAAACCAATGTACAAGGACAGTGGATGTTCAGATGTATTATGGAACAAGTTGATCACTGAATATAAACTGGGTATTGGGCGGAGGATACATTGCTTTCTTCATTTGTTCTCTTCTGTATTAAAACCAATTTGCTTCAGCTATCACTCAATTCATATTCGGTGATTCTGGCTTGAATATCTTCCGTACAGTCTTGATATCTTTTGCTACAGGCTATTCACCACTCTTGAAGCCTTCCAGCTCTTGGGTTTTATATCCCCTACAACTCTGAGTTCTGAACCCTCGACATTCAGCCCTGAATCCTTGACACAAACAATTAGCACCTGAACCTAGCACAGGTTCAAGACCTACAATACACATGTTTGCACGGTATCCAGAAGAGAAGAATCTCAATGTCAGGGTTCTCTTTGATAGTGGGTGTGATACACCTGATTTGTCAATGCAGTCAAGTGATTCGCATGGGGTTCCAAATGTGACACGAATGTATCCAAAAATTGTCAAAAACTTTAATATAGCAAGAGTTGTATGAGCAGGTTGGTAGTGGACCTGCCTTGTAACTGTGCGGTGGGAATTGCATCATAAGAAAGAACGCTTCGAAAGTGGACCAATGGAGGATTGACCTGATATCATGTTACCCTACAGATGGATGATCAAGCGTAGAGCCCTGAGCGCAGTTACTGAAGAACATGATATGCGCCAGATAAAGTTGCATCAATTGTATCAACATTGCACAAAGGCAGTGGAATCATCAATCTGAATCGAAAAAAACAGTATAATTTTGAAATCCTGTACGCATCCTGAATATATCAGGTTAATTGGTTCAATGCCTGTCAATATAGCTCATGAGATTCAGATTGATAGGTTACAGCAAATTCTATGGCAGTACAGAGACTCAGAAACATTAAACTATACAGAAACTGAAATTGCTCTTCTGGCTCACTGACCCTACAGTCATGCTGTTGATTTGCAAGATGGATAACAACCTCTGAACTGTCACATCTACGCGCCCTGACAAATTGAACTTGCATTCATTTAACAATATCTCAACAATATACTCAGTTCAGGACAGATCTGTCCTTTCTGGTGAACCTTTGGTGCATCAATACTGATCATTTCAAAGCGATACGAATCAAACTGTCAGTTTTGCGTGGAGTACAGAGTCATTAATGGTGTATAAATTATAAACTAATATCTTTTGCCGTATATGTGAAGACTTAGGAACGAGGTTGCTGGATCCAGGATTGATATCAGGATTGAATAGATATCAAGGTACAACTGTATTCGAATTAAACCGGGTGATGAATGGAAAACCGCTTTTCATACGAGAAATTGACAGTATGCATACCCATTCATGCCCAGTACACTGCTGAATGCGCCAGCTACAATCCATGATATGATCGATGAAAGCCTGCGCAATCCAATTGTTCATGGAATAGTAGTCCAAATAGCTAATATCTTGATCTATGAAGACAATAAAGCAGAGCATGTGTGATTGATTCGAGAAGTACTTCACTCATTACAAGAAAATTTCTTGCCTATAGCACGCGATAATTGCCAATGGCACCAGAACTAACTGAAGTTCCTTGGGCAGCTCGTATCGAAAGAAGGTGTCAGCATGGCCAAGCACATGATTTACACTATTTTCAAATGGCAGATTCCAGGGTCTGTCAAGGATGTCCGGTCCATCATGGGATTCATCAACTTGTATTGACACTTCTTCAAAGGATTTTCAAAGATATGCTAACCCTTCAAGGAGTTAACACAGAAAACTGAAGAGAAAATTTAACTGGATGGCATATTCCCAAATCAAATGGCCTATGATACCCTGAAGAAGAACTTTACTGAGACTACCGTATTTTGGCACTTCAACTCTGTTTGGCACCTGGTGATAGGGACTGACACAAGCGATTTTGCAATCAGTGCCAAACTTCCCCCAATTATAGATTGACAATAGTACTATATGGACAACAATTCTCGCAAGATGAAAAAAGCCCAGTTTAACTATGAAATCTATGACAAAAAGTAACTGATCATAGTATCATTATTGAAAGAATGGAAAAGTTATCTCGTAAGTGCTGTTCCCCAATCAGATTCCTCAATAACCACATGAATCTTGGATGCTTTACTATCACAATGGTCTGGAATCAGAGACCAGCCCACTGGGCTTGAGAGCTGGCCAGATATGATTTGCATATATTCTACCTTGTTGGTTCAAGTAGTTTAAGGTCACTGATTGGGGTTAGCCTGGAGGCTCTCGAGGTGATTGCGAGGTGTGGCCGGAGCCTTCTCAGGCATTGATTCCAGAGCACAGGCCATCCAATCAAACTTGAGCAAGATATATGGCACCAGATGCTCAGCTCCGGATATTACTGTATTCCAGGCTGGCTTCAGGTATAGCGTCTTCCGTGCATGATGCCCATGTACTTATATGGAGCTTTCACTTTTTCTCTCTTTGTACTTTGGACAATTCAGTACATTTGTTCTTTCCCTCTCATTGGCTCTCAACATTCCTGGCCGGTGGTACCAATGGGATACCGGATGCATCATCTATGCGTTCGGAGGACCACCATGAAAAAAGGGGTGATAGTGCTGATGAAAACCAAAATCGACCAATCTACATGGTTCAGAGACCTGTCCAGTTCGTAACATCTGAAGGGGCAACAATGCAACTGACAGCAATGAATGTATGATGCGAACCGATTGCAATTTCTTCTGCAAAGTTGCAAGCAATTCCAGAAGTCAAGTACAATTCATGGCTGTTCAAAGCAGTGGTCACTGTCCCTAACATCGATGCTGCATAGCCACAAGAGTACATTCGAGCTATGGAAAGTGACCCAAGGTCAGAGATCTCATTCGAAGACGAAGCCCTTCATTATGCACACATACTGTGGATTCCAGATTGACTGAAGTTGAAGACACAGATATTGTAGGTGGATCATAATTCGATAGTGGCTGGTCACATCTAGCTGGCTATGACAATCGAGCAGGTCAGACGATATTACTTCAGGTTGAAAACAGAGAATTCTTCAAAGAATATATGCCCTCCTGCCCTGTGTGCCAAAGAAATAATGCAGCTCGTCATGCTTGCTATGGATGCCTACAATGAATCGAATTTGGGTACTTCCCATGGGATTCAATTTCAATGCTGTTTTTCTTTATATTACCAGTATCAGATGGATGCTCATTTTTATGGGTAATTGACAACCGATTCATCTACATTGCTGACTTCATTTCATTGGTAGATGGAGAGCAATGAGCTACAGACATTGTCCAAATTATCTTGAAAGAATTATGGGCATTTCATGGTCCACCATCAAACATTGTGTCTGATCAGGAGTCTATGTTCACCTCCACATTTTGGTCCTTGTTGGTCGAAGCTATTCACATTCGGTTACAGATGTCATCACCATTCAAGTGGCGAACAGAACAACCACCGGACAGAGTCAACCAATATTTGGAATGCTATCGGCAGAATTACTGCAATTAACGGCAGGATAACTGGTCTGAGATGTTACCAATGGCAGAGATTGCCTATGATAACTCTCTCACCACCGCTACAGAAATGTCACCAGGCATTTCCAACTCTGGGTTCGATCACTCAACACATTGGCCCATTGAACAAGATGCAAAGAATCCGCCATATTGGAACCACGTTCACTGGATATCCAGCATGCATGCACTGTTCCATAGCGGGTTAAATCAGGCATGGGACACAATGGGAAAGTACCATCAATGGTGTGATGAGAAAGGCCTGAAATATTCAGTTGGTGATTTTGTTATGCTAATTGAAATAACCACAAAATTCGAACACCATTCAGAAAACATGACGCGAAGCTTCATGGACCCTTCATGGTCTCATCAGTGCTCTTGCCCACCAGTATTAAGCTGGAGTAACTGAATCGATGGCGAATTCACGATGTCTTCTATCTATTACTTGTCGAACCATATTGATCCACAACCAACTCCATCAGACCTAAACCCAACTGTTTATAAGTTAGTGAGCAGAATGTGTTTGGTTATGATGTCGGCGACTACTGATACGAAACATGCTATGAAGTTGAGGAATTCCTGGGCCATCAGTCCGGCAAGTAAAGGAGACAGATTTTATATGTGGTGAAGTGCGTCAGTTATCCGGAAGAGGATGATTGGGCAGATGAATTTGATGAGAATGTCGGTGACAGGAGAGTGTTGAAAGACTATAACGGATGGTATGCTCAGGACGCGAAGAATAAGAGGATCAAATGAAAAGTTGAGCGAATTTCATTTTCCCACTATTTGTTACTAACCAGTCAACTTTCGAATCGAATCAACTACGATTGATCAGATTGGACTCCCTTTAAGCCGTGAAAGCAATGAATAGTGATTGCCACATTTTGCCTGACGAAATCGAGTAATGGGCACCGTTTTCTTGTGAGCAAGAACATCGTTTTACACACTGGTGTGTCAAGCCCAAACTGAGTAGGGCTGCCATCAATCAGCTGATGAAGCTTCAGGGGGTAAATATGCACTTCATATCTGCCTATAATCTGTACACTAATATTGATGACATGACCTATGCACTTTGAATTGACTAATGGAAATCTGATGAAATCAGTTATGCAGATCTCGTGAATTCAAAAACCATATATGACAACGGAAAGACACGTTTTTATTATCCAATCCCCATTGACTGTATCAACTTTCTTCCCCAACAATATGTATGTAATCAGCATATAGTATATGCAACAATTCAGAATTATAAGGAATTGTGGGAGAGAGTATACTCTGAAGTTCATACATGCAATTGGTTGTGGAATGAGCAGGGATGAGTTTATATTTCGTCTATGTGTCGTCATAAATAAATGTTCTTCATAGTTGACAAGGCCTGGCGGCTCCAATATTGTTCTGATCTTTGGCAGCTCTGATCGAATGCATTTGACCAACTATTCTGGCGATTAAAAGGAATGGCCAATCTACGTCGGTCTTGAAAACATTGATTGGACAAGTTGATCAAAGTCCTTGAGCTTTGCCAGTGTCGTCGTGGCCCAGCTTCCACTACCTCCGAAGCATCATCACCATGGTCGTGGAAAATCAGCCGCCATCAAAGTGCAACAGAAATACAATCGGGAAGTGCATAGATGGGTTTTTGGGATTGTTGTTCGTCATTTCGACGCTGTTTTCGAGAAAGAAAATCCCATGCCATGTGCTGACTGAAATATGCGACAATGCTTTCCAATGATCTGTGCGTGGACGGCCGATTACCTTGATAATATTCACCTTCTTGCAGTTGAACAGCCAGGTTGCCTGGTGTGTGAAGAACCGATAACGTCGTTCAGGGGGGGCAATCAATATACCTGGCCACACCGTGATTATCAACTATCTTTCCAAAACATAAGTCAAGCCACAAAATTTAATGATCAAAACCAATGCCAGGTACGTGATTATCTTATTGAAAGAAATGTAGCGACGACGAAAGGTGTCTTTTGGAATATGAAATGGGTTTCTTTGCATACATGGATAGTTCCTGATGTCTTACACACTATCTATCCAGGATTTGCAGGACTCAATAAGCCATACCCAGCCATCACACAATGGAGTGGAAAAGAGATCCAAGCATAAGGCCGTGTTATTGTTCCCATTGTCGTGACAACGCATTTTGATCCTTCTTCAGAGCAGCAAGATCCATTCATATCCGCCATGCTCTGTGTGAAAAACCTCATCTACTTTCACCTCATGACTCAGTATCACAACCATACCGATGCGACAATGAAATATATGGAAGACTATCTCAGTGAATTTCATTGTCACAAAGACGTCTTCAGTCGTTTCCGTGCCAAAAAGTCAATCATGCTGGTTGCCGAAGTTCTGCCAAAGCACCTCGCCATCGATATGCAACATAAGTGCGAGAATGATCCTGCAGGGTCACGTCTTTCAGCATTGGTAAAATGTCATCGCTTTGACAATGACAAAATTCAAATTGATTCCGAAATAGTGTTGTACTTGGGTTATGAGTCTGATTATATCTTGTCAACATGCATCTGTTGAACCACTTTTCAGATGAAATATGGCAGATAGGTCAATTATCAAATGTAAGCTCTGAACCCCCGGAACGGTTGATGATGGACATGGAAGATGCCTATGGACGATTATACCGCCATGAGCCATCTTTCCACGATGTGTGCACGAACGCCCACAACGAGGATTTCCAATCCCAAGATCTAAATCTCAATGCCGACAAAGGTGGTCATGAAAAACACAATCTATTTCCAACGTCTTCATCAATTTGAATGGTGAAAAATCACTAGCCAGGAAACAAGTCTCTAGCAGACCTCTCATTCTCGTGTGGAATGCCAAAAGGGGAACTTCAAATTACATTGCATGGTGTTTCAAAAGATATGGTAACTACACCAGATATGTCGATAATGACGACGAATTTCGTCGTCTACAAATCACACAATACAGTCGTCATGATTCCGCAGCCATTCCAGTGACATGATTTCAATGTGACATGCAGACGATTCATACTTTTTCTATGCGCTGGAACCAACAAACAGAGGAAGCATAAGCCTCCCCGAAACGTTACGGTTTCACCCTGTGAAGGACCTTAGGAACAGTTCAAGTCAACTACAAAATGAATTCCATCAAGATTACAATATCTTTTCATCATTGCGGATCCGGAGTCAAATCAACACTCAATTTGGGCCATGTATACATGATTCAGTGTGCAGCCTATATACTTCCATTTTCTTCTGATCCATATAATAGTCGATGATTATCAAATAACACTATTAACTTAGATGCATTCAATATATTGTATGAGTAGATAGGACACTTAAAATGATTGTTGCATATATTGTATATGTCGAACACTTTCATTTGTGGGAGAAATTTGTATATTAGTAAATATTGGACATTGAAGCACGAAATGTGCAGCTCGCACCACGAAATATGGCATTGCGTAGAATAATATATGGTAAAGAAAACAAATGTTGATTGAATCATGAGATCAGAATATGTGGGAACTAAATCTTGAGCGAGAACATTAAGAATTGACAATGAGTGTTGTTATGTGAGTTGCCCATTTGGCGATGACTATTTGAAATGCTCGGAGTACGAATGTTGTATGGTGATGGTGGCAGCATAGGCACAAGGTTCAGTAATATTTGGAATGTTCAGAATGGTATCGACCATACCATACTGACTTGGAAACCAAATTAGTTTTTGCTGATGCACCAGCAGTAGTGTCCCCGACTGATGTCATCAGTTGTCCAACCCTGCTATGGGTCACATGTATCCACACAGAAATCTAATGAACAATTTTGATCTTTGCACTATATTTATCCCCTGGACTTGATGACTTCCATTTCAATGTGACCACCTAGCCTACATGGCAGCATCTGAACATTGCAACTATAACACCTTGGGAGTCACTCTAGGAATAGCGGCAATATAGTGTCCCAATTTGATTCAAGATCTATTTCAAAAAGATGTTAGAGGCTTCAAATTGGATTTGGAAAAATCAGCAAATGGTTCTAAACCAATAGCAGTGCCTTTCCAACATGTATATTGTCAGTACTTGTGCTCCATGCGGAGATGGTGATGAATAATGTATCTGTGGCCATTCAATACTTGCAAATTCTGAAGTCTGGATTAATTTGTCTTCGCACTGACAATCACACACAACTACCCTTTTTTTGAGCTTCTGTACCTCAACCGCTATCCATTCAATTCACTTTCTTTGCAATAAATGCAGCTATCGTTTGAGCGCATGCTCTCACAACTACTGCTGAACTTCATCTTTTGATTAGATCATATCTTTGTTGTCAAAATGGATTATCATTGGTAAATTGATCCACATCATTGTGTTAGCCCCATAGTCTCTCCCTCTGGAATCAGTATTATCTTTTTGATCCAATGCACTTCCAGATAACCAGTCGTTATGTTTGATTGATTATATTCCGATCATACGTATTGTACTTATAAATAACCCTACAATGTCAGTCCTCCAGAACAATCATATCATTTCAAAACAATGACATCCAAATCTGTAGGCTTCATTCAGTAGAGAAATGATTCACAGTGACATTTATTGGCTTCATTGGGTAGAACTTTGAATCACCATCAAGAGGGATGCACTACTAGCCTCATTGGGTTGAAAGTTCGGGAGCAATACCACTCCCTAGTTTGGTCTCATAGAGTGATGCATTTTGTACGGTTTGTTTACTATAGAGTAGAGAGTTTTGGAGCGATGCATTAGCAAGCTTTCATTGCATACAGAGTAGAGACTTCCAGAGTGATGCTATCCACTAGTTTTTGTTACATAGAGATTGACTATCAATATCAGGAGTTATGCCATTCACTCACTTGGAGAGTTCTTTTTGGATCAATACTATTGCTTCTTGATTGTTCATGAGATATGATCCAGCATGTCCAAATGATATGATTTTGGAAATCCACATCATAGTGGATGTGCACAGACCATTCATTTGAGTGATGTGGACCAATCATGTTGCTGGCATCCCTCAGCAACATGGTTGAATGACATATTGGTAAATTGGGTTTCTGGCATCATATATTGATTTTTCAAATGATTTTGAATTAACTTGACCACAAATACAATTTACACCATAACCATCATACTTTTTATCCACAATCAATCGACACCCCTTGTACCTTACACCCAATTCCATCTATCCCTTTTAATCTTCAAAAGTGTTACTACTTGTGCCCAAATCCAAATCTTTCATCACATATCTAGCTAGCCATTGAAAATCCCTTGTGGGGAGAAGGTGACAGGCCAACAATATGATTCTCTTATTCTGGCCAGCCTGAAGATTTTGCTTGTGATACGCCTTCAATGACCCTTCACCCTTGATGCTCTTGTACAGTTCTTTCGTCCAATCTGCTTGCTCTGAATATCTCTTCCACTTATCCAGGCACAAAACGGGTTTTCTTTCTTTGCTATACTGGCTGCCATAATATCATCAACTTGGTTACCAGTCTGAATTTGAGTACGATCGACATATTGACAAAGCATGTTTTGCTCACTGTCAAGCTCGGGGGCAGATATGGTATCGTTAAGTCAATATAGTTGAATGAGTAATAAAGGATGTGTATTGAGAATTTTCTATCCATTCGGTAATGCAAGCTTGATGAGGTTGGGGCATGAAAACCTTTGAGATGTGTAATGGTCCACGCACCTTGATATGTAATTTCTTTCGTGGTCTTGTAGCTATATGGTTATTCCAATTTAACATAACTAAATCACCAACCAAACGCTTTGGGGGATTCTGAGCATGTTTATGATTGTATTTTCCCATTGTATTCGATGCTAGATTGAAGATCCAATGGCCATGTTTATACAAGATTGTTATGCAGTGAATGAAATTCTCATAAGTTGCATTTTTTGCTTCTGCGTAGATCAGCCAATTGATTTGATGACTGAACCCGAAGTTTGCGAATGATATCAAAATTTCCATTCCAGTAGTGAGACAGTGATCATAGGTTTACTTGCCATCAGTAATATCTCAGACCCATTGTTGTGCTCATGATTGCAGTGACACTGTTGATAATATTCCAGTGTAAGGTTGTAACTCTCAGTTTGCCCATCTGGTTGATGGTATAATAGCTCTGACATTTTGAACATATTGTCGAGATCTGCAAGTAGAGCTGTCTAGGCAGCACAGGTGAACATAGAGTCACAAATTGATACTCTGTTCCAGGGTATGCTGAACGGTCTTCATACTTCATTCAGGAGTATTTTTATCCAGTCAGTTGCTTTCTTCTCACCATCTTTGAAAGAAATCAACTCTTGCATTTTTGTAAAGTGATTGAAGATTACTCATACCGATGAATGTTTGACTGATCTCAGTAATTCAGTACTTAATGGCATGAAAATTGAATCTATGGGCAGAAGTGCAATTTGATATTTTGAAAAAGTCTGTATATAGCATGGGGTGCTGTATTGCTCGTCTGACATTCTGGGCATGAACAGACATAATTTTGAATGAATTTCACCATATCTGGCCCAAAGAAGATATGTTTCACATGCTTGATTCGTTTATTCTGCCCAATATGTCCTCCTATGATTGAATCATGCTCCACTTGGAGTATATCATTCTTACATTCGAGATTATCCAGAATCCACATTCAGTCTTTGCAATGAAGGTCCATGTATTCAAATGAAATATATCGAGGTGAGGGTTCCATTTCATTGTTCAGGGACATTCTGCGTACCATCCAGCATTGTTATGTGTAGCACTTACCACTGCTTCCAACAGCTATGAATTTAACTTAACTAATGGAATTATTCTCAACTATGCAGAGCAAATTGCAATTTGATTCCCTTGTTACTTCATTGCCAGCACTGTCTGTTTTTTTTCCCTAGTAATTACCAACTGATTGTGTCTCACCACTTGGTGGATTGGCAGATTGTGATATGTTTGCCACTACCTCCCCCGTTTCCAGGGTGCGATGCCAAACTCCTAGATTAAGTCTCTGGGTTTCTTCTGGCACTCCCTCCCAGGTATGATATCCTGCAATAATAATCTGCCAGCTGTTGTGCCTATTGAGCTCCCCCAGAATATATGTTATGCATGTTGTGAAATATTGAAGATATTTGTGAGTGGCGAATACAATGATTTGATGTGCGTCCCATTTGAGATAACGTCAACATTTCTTTAATGGATATAGAACTGCAAGTCTCATTTGGATGTGCAGATCGTAGTTGAATTTGCCATTGTTTATTTTTGGCCTGTGGTGAGCAATGGGGTATTGTTGTTCATCAATGACATGGTACAGTACTTTGCCGAATTCAACATGACGTGTGTCATTCTGGATTACTATGCGATGAACCAGATCAAAATGTTAGAATATGGTTGTTTCCGTAAACGATATTCATCCCATATCAAAGCATATTTCAATATGTAGATTTGCATTCCAATCAATCTTGTTCTTGGTTATTTTCGTTCACTCTGTTAGGAAATCAAATACCTCTGACATTGTTTCAATGCATTGTGGATAGATGATGGTAAACATGAGAAATACCAACACATCATTGACTGAATTCGATATCCGGCATTTGTGAATTATGTTAATTTAGTCTTCTTCCATGCTGACCCCATTTCCCAAAAGGTTATATCCAAGCAAATCAACTTGTTTCTAGTACCATTAGAAATTAATACGTGATATAGGCAGGAAGTTTTCCGGTAAGCGACGCAGGACTTAGCACGTGAAACATATATATTGCTCTTTGTGAAATGTATAAATGATGATATCATCGATATTTACATATACTGCATATTCGATTGAGTCTCGATGGATCTGATTCATCGTATGTTTAAATATTGCTGGCGTGTTGACCAATCGGAGGAGAATTCCTGGCGATATGTTATGTCCATATCTTGTATGAAATGCAGTTTTGTATTCTTCACCCAGTTTCATTCAAAAAAGGTTATACTAGGCAATGAAATCAATCCTGGATAAAAGCCTCAATCCACGAACCATGTCGCTAGGTTCGTTTATAAGTGGCGATGGATGTCGGATGATGATCATCACACAATTACGGCCTTTGTAATCAATCCAACAACATCAACATCATTGGTGTTTTTTGGGAACACAGCCTATGGATCAATCCATGGGTGACATACTAGGACTGAACTTTCTGGGGTCAAGTATTTGAATAAGAGAATCATTAATGACCGCAAGCGCTTTCTCTGCAAGCCTGTTAAGGGCATCTCATAAAGGTTGTTGCACATCTGTGACCTAAATGGCATGTTCATAAATTAGATATGGCGGAAGATCGTTTACAGATTTTCAATTGTATATCATTTGCCAGTCTCTGTACTGCCACACCATATTCTCTACCCAATCACACTCAATCTGGTCCGCCCCACAAACATGCATTCTACTGAATACCCTGATCGATATGAGGTCCCTGCAGAACTGCGAAAAGGAGTGGTTATATTTGTTTGAAAGCAAAGAGACCACTGCCTTTGGGCAATGTTGATGGCAGTGTTGTGATGTAAACTGGAGCTTATGATTTCTTTCTGAAACTCTGCGGAGTGCTACATGGTTGACAATCTACCAGCAATGTACTATGATATCAGACAAAGCCTCCATTGGACAAATAATGAAGGTTTCTTTTATATAGTGGGATTCAAACCCCAGAGAAAGAGTGAAGGTATTCAGTGGACCTGTTCCTTCTGGTCATTCAATGCAGAAGCGCTCGACTATGTGGAGTTGAATATGAGTAACTAGTGCAACAACATGAGACATGGCGCACAGAAACAACATCAGAGGTATACCGCACCCAGTATCCGTTGGAAACCACACAGGATTGTTCATTATATCTTCAAAGTTCGCAAACATGCTTACAGTGTGACTTGCACCTGTATCTGGTTCCGGTCAGAGTTGTAGTATTCATTGCTTTTGTTCTGGTTGATGTGCGTAGGCTGCAGCCTTGTGATTTCAATCATTGCCAAAAAAAAAGTTGATGAACTGCCTCTCGACACAGTGTCTGCTACAGCGGGTTGTTGTATCAGAATCATATGTCAATGAGATTGCAATGAATCCAATCGAGTTTGAAGATATTGATCGACACAAATAGATTCAATATGACCAACTCATTTTGAGTACTGATTCTATTGTCATGCAACCATTCTTAAACAGCAGAAATGACAGTTGAATGTTATCAAAAACTCATCAATGACCGCATTGATAAGGCTGGCAATGAACTTCATGAAGCAATAAAGATGTCTGTACCTGAAAATACAAAACTGGCTTTGTCTGTACCTCTAGGAACATTGGACTGACTCCAATTCTTAGTTTGCATACCATGTGGAAATGATTGCAATCCATAGCCCAATGAACCAAGGATAACAAAAGATACTCCATTCAATTATCAAATGCCATTCTGTCACAGTGAATCTTGTGATCATTCATGACATTACAGCTTGATACTGCTGCAGCTGATTTTGTGATTCGGTCAGCCAGACTGCTGGAAATGATCATCAAAGCAGAAGTGGTTACTTCTGGCATCAGTTTCCACATTAAGCTTCTTCTTTTTCTTGCTTGACAAAACTTTAATTGCATTATTGCAAAATACAAATTGAGGCTCTGACAAACCACAGCTCTTCCACTCGTTCTTGCTGGGTCCTGCTTCCTGCAAAAATTCAGGCATATCTTTTAGTGCTCTTCCTATGTCCATATTGACCGGCTTGAAACCCTTCTTATGCTTTTGAGATTTCCTAGAGCCTGAATCTTTTTCAAGGTTCTAGTTTCCTTGAACCTCCATATCATTTTGTCATCAAGCTTCTTCATATTCACCTTCTATGTATGTTTGTGATTTAGGTAATGGTGTTTGATTTTCTTTTGAAGGCGTTGCTCCGGAGTATGACCAATTTGTTCGGGAAGCCATTGCTATTCCATGTCATTGTTCATGGTACACTTGGAAAAAAGGTGATCAATTCATAATTTCTTCATTGAGGCAACAGTGTCCAGTCTTTCACTATGCCATACTAGGTAAACAGACTTGGTAGTTGAAGTCCTCTTGTCACAGTTGTGTCAAATGAGGATCGGAGGAACAGTGTGGATCGAGGAAGAGTATATGGGAACACAAAGGAAAACATGTTTCGATGCAAGGAATCAGGCTTTAGAAAGAAGCATACAGGTTTCGATTGAAGAAATCAGGTTCAAAGAAAAAGAATCAGGTTTCGATGGAAGAAATCAGGTTTCGATAGTTTCATGGTGAATATGGTTTGATGGTTATGATGTGCTTTACGTTTTGAAAGGGTTGCGTGCATATTTGGGAGAAGTTGTGATGTATTGCAGATTGGGTGAATAAAGGTGACGACATTCGCGTTAGCTGTATATAAGGGCGACAGATTCGGGCAGGATTGGTTTTTTCTTCACTCGTTCTCTAGTCTGCAAAACAATCAATAGCTTCGGCCTCAACCATTGTTCACCTCTGTGATTGCGGATTTCGAGTCTCTAGTGTGTCACACAGTACCAGTGATCGCTGCTACTTGAGTATGGTTTTATAACCCCTAGAACTCCGAGCCTTGAAACCTTGACAGAAGCATGACTCTACAATCGATTCTACTGGTCATTATTTTGATATATGTGCTGTTATCATCACCGAAGCGGCTGTAACTTTTGACATTTCGTTTTCAATCCTCAGTGCCTGGTGTTTAAATCAGTTGGCAATTTCGAAAACTGATTAACGGTAAACAGTTTCTGGAGACATACTTGCATAGTGTGCATCTGGAAATATCGATGAGAAGGATCTAACATATTTCAGAAAATGCCAGCATACGGTAGCAACAGACCTGAACACTCTCGCATCAACTTCTTTGACCTAGCTGGTCAAACCGCCAACTTATTTAAAACAGAACCCATAAAGGCATTCGATAGCATCGACGCTATCCTTCATGCAACCGAAATTCCCCTGGGAGCTTACTTTTGGGATCAGCTACAATCAGTATCTCCTTGGGATAATTACTCGACAGAAGCAGCAAAAAACTGAGGAAGACTCCACATCAACGATCCAGTTTTAAAGATCTTCTGAACCAAGTAGTACGGACAGCACATCAATTGTAAGGACAAAGAACCGTGCGACTGCGAACACAACTGCGGTGGTTCACATACAACAAACCGCAGAGCAGCAGATGCTCAAACCACGTAATCAGAATCCACAATCAAAGCAACATCGACAGATGTAGAATACCAAATTTGGTGGGCAGATTACAACGAACGAAAAATACATAAAAGAAACAGAGTGGATCGAGAGGTACATCCAACCCGCTTACACACTCTGTTGATCATTGTAACAACACCCAGCAAACATGACTTTTTTTTCGGGTAGATGGTCAATATGTGCTTAACAGCGGAAATCGAAGCAGCAGTCCGACACAGTGAAGAAAATATCCAACAGGTAATGGACGACCGGAACAAAAAAACACGCTCCCGTTTTACAGCCTCCATGCTCCTCACCGCAGCCTCTCAACACCACGAGCACGATGTCGGAAGGTTCCGCAAGATCAAATCGAGATGTCACATGAACCAGAGCGTTACAACTGGAACTACATCATGTGGCAGCGAGGAATACGGAGACAATGAACGAAACACTGCTCCGGAGCCATATTCAGTATATCAACTTGGGGCTGACAGCATTGGCTCAACCTCCGACAACCTGCAGATTGAACGAATTGCTAAAGGAACAGCAATCTGTGAAGATTGTGGAAGAACGAATATCGGAATTGTTGGAACAATGAGAAAAGATTATTCAGGAACGAGCTGAGCTGAAAAAAGAGTTACTGGTTACGCAACATGTATCAGGGGGGGAAGCATCACAAGAATGCAGTCAAGGAAACCTGGATGAGAAAAACCGGGACCTAGAAAAACAGCAGGAAGAGAGCAATCCAGACCAGGCTGAATTGAGCCAAAATCTGGAAGATGCTGAAGCACAGTTGTAAAAATTCAAAAATCTGTTGGAAGAGATTCGACAATAGGTAACGCGAATCTTGAAATTGACGGAAGGAAGGACAAGGGAAACTGGAGAAACCGAGGAAAGAGAAGAGAAGGTAACTTATATTGCCAGTTTCTCAGGAGAAAATAGAAAGGAACTTCGAGGATGGAAGGTGCAGATGGCTCTAAAGATTGCCCGAAAACCACAAGCATTCAACACGGAACAGACGAAGCTGAGTTACACAGTTGGATGTGTGACGGGTGTCGCATTGGCACAAATAAATCCACAATGTGACGAAATCTCTGGGGAAGTTGAACTTGATACCCTGATAGTCCTAGTTGACCAACTATATCTAGCATTCGAAAATCAGGACAAAGTACATATGGCCAAGAGTGAACTCCTGAGACTGAAGCAACAAAACCTCAAATTCTCTCAGTATTACACGAAATTTCAGAGATACGTAGCAGACTTCGAAAGGAACGAAGTTGCCCAGTAAGACACTCCACTGCAGGAATCATCTAACGAACTCAAAGACTCTCTACAACATATCGAAGACCCATAGGGAATTGACGAATTTGTCAAGCTGTGCTGGAAACGGGACTCACAGTTGAAAAGACGAGCGGCAGAAATGATGTCCGGAAGATGAGTTTGCTACAAGAAATCTGATCCTACGACCAACACCACATCCGCTCCAGATGCAGCACCAGCAGGAACTGTTGCAGGATATCATGGTCTTGCCCCAATGGATCTCTCAGCAGTCAAGTGGAAGAAAATAACACCTGAGGAAGAACAGAGACGAAGGGCACGAGGATTATGTATGTACTGTGGGGATTGCAGACACTTCGCGGCATCATGCCCAACTCAATTGAAAGCTGCGTCAGCACACACAGTGATATCACTGTTCAGGAAAGCAGTGAATAAAGGAGACACGGATTCAGAAACAGGGAAAGGACAGGAAGTTGAATTGTGAACAGTTAAGTCCAGTGCAATAACGATGGTAATTGCGCTGGAAACCAATCTCCTTCGTCAGTTAATACTAGTTTTGGTATTGCGCAGTGTTCTATATCTAGCTCAGAAATAAAACAGTCGTCTATGGAAAGCCAACATCTCTTCTTTAAATGCTCGCTGAAAATTGAAGACAAGATCATTGATACCCACGCTTTGATAGACTGCGGAGCTACTTGAATAGCATCTATTGACAAAGATTTCATCTGCCATCATCAATTGGAGCACAAGAGTTATAAAAATTAAGAGAATTGGAAGTTATTGATGGGAGGCCCATAGAATCAGGAACAATCACTAAAATGGCTAAATTGAATTTAGGCATAGGCGGACATCGAGAGCAATTACCAGCGTTCGTTACCAAATTAGGACTTTATCCAATAGTTCCAGGATTACCATGGCTACAACTTCACGAAGTCACAATCAAATTGCAGAAGAAAATAATATATTTCGACAGCGACTACTGTCAGAGACATTCTCATCATCATTCGAACGTATAATCATATGGAATCAGCGGAATTAGAGAAGCCAAAGCTGGATATAAGTGTAGTAGCAGCAGCACCATTTATGAGACGGAATAAGAAGGAGAAACTCAAAGTATACGCAGTAACACTATAAGAAATCAACATGCCCCCCGAGAGAAAGGACCTTCATCCAACACTGCTAGATCAGTTAATTCCAAAAGAATGTCATGAGTTTTTTCCACTGTTTGACAAGGTGATTGCGGAACGAATACCCCCACACAGACCATACGACCACAAGATCACTCTCCATGACTGCTTTACACCTTCTTTCGGACCAATTTATTGCTTGTCAAGGGAAGAGTTACATGTTTTGAAAGAATGGATTGAAAAGCACCGGCCAAAGAAATTTATCAGATCATCGTCATCACCATGTGAAGCGCCAGTACTATTTGCAACCAAACCCAACGGAGGTCTTGAGTTATTCATGGACTGTAGAGGCTTGAATGAGGGAACAATAAACAATCGATATCCCCTGCCACTCATTCAAGAAACTCCATTGAGAGTATCGAAGGCCAGGTGGTACACCAAGTTGGATATCTGAGAGGCCTACAATATAATCAGAATTGCGGAAGGGGATGAATGGATAACAGAATTCCGGACCTGCTATGGTCTATTCGAATCCCAGGTTATGCCATTTGGACCCACCAATGCACCAGCATCCTTTCAGGAATTCATCAATGATACACTTCGACCCTTTCTGGATATATTCTGCACAGCATTCCTGGACGACATTCGTATTTTCAGTGACAATCCGACGGAAGATCGGGAACATGTCAGAGCAGTAATGACAACCTTGGCGCAAGGTGGATTATACCTGAAGGCCGAAAAATGCGAATTTCATCAACAAGAAGTCAAGTACTTAGAACCAATCGCCGGTGTCAACAGAATCAGAATGGATCCAGATATGGTAACGTTAGTAAACAAGTGGAAAGCACCCGGAAACCTCAAACGGTGCAGGCATTTTGAACATATGCCAACTTCTATTGATGGTTCATCAGGAACTAGAGTAGAATGGTCCAACTGCTTACACAATTAACGAGAAAGTTGGTACCGTTCCACTGTGGACCTTATCAGAAACCAGACTTCGTGGAACCAAAAGAAGCATTTACAACAGCACCAGTGCTGGCACATTTTGATTACGAAAAGAAAATACTCCTGGAAACAGATGCCTCTTGTTACATGTCGGCAGGTGTTTTATGACAATATGACAATCAAGGAATTAGTAATCCGATTCCATAAGTCTCCAACAACCATCCACCAGCCGAGGAGAACTACCAAATTTACGATCAGGAGCAATGAGCCATCGTCCAGACCGTCGAACAATGGAGACCAGAATGCCAAGGGTCAGTGCATCCAATCAGAATATTGACGGACCACATGAACCTCGAATATTGTATAAGGTCAACGTTACTCAATAGAAGGCAAACAAGGTCGTCCGAATTGCTGTTGAAATTTAAGTTCTAGAGTGTTTACCGCCCGTGTCGACAAAGACAGAGGCGCGATGCACTTACTGGAATGCCAGGAGACATTCCTCCGAAGGGGAGGGATGGGATAACCCAACAAATAGTGCTCAAAACGAAGAATTTCGACAAAAGAAAACTACAAGCACTTGTGGTAGCGTTCATGTAAGTCGTCAATAGGGAGGCAAATGATGTTAGTCCAGAAGAGTGGGGGAGTTGGATTGAAGGCGTATGCAAGGACTGCCCGTATGATAGCAGTGAAGGATTATGTGTCAACGCCACAGAAACAATCAACAAGGAAGCTTCGAAAAGACTTCAGCTTCTAAAGGCAGATCATGACACTCCAGCAGCAGGACATCCAGGACGATCAAACACCCTCGAGTTACTCAAAAGGAATCATCAGTGGCAGGGTATGAGGGCGGAAGTGGATAGGTATGTACGGAACTGCCACGTATGGCAATGCAGCACAGTGACTCATCAAAAGATCCACGGATGGCTCAAATCACAGGAATTACTGCAACATCCATGGAAAGACGTGAGTATGGAGTTCATTGTATGGTTACCGGGGAGCGAAGGGTATAACGCCGACTGCGTGGTGGTTGACAGACTGGCAAAGAGGAAATGTTTACTCCCAAGTAGAGATGATTCAGACAGAAATCAATTGAGCGACATCTTTATACGAGAGCTGTTCAAATTACAAGGCTTACCAGATACTACAGTGTCAGACAGAGGACCCCAATTTGATTCAGAATTCTGGAGACAAGTCTGTGAAAGACTGGGAATTGAACAAAGACTTTCAACCATATTTCACCCACGAACGGACGGCCAAACGGAGCGAATGAACGCCGTCATGGAACAATACCTGAGAGACTTCGTCAATTATCAACAGAACGTCTGGACACAGTCGTTACCCATGGCGGAGTTTGCCTCAAACAATCACACTTCAGAAACAACAGGATACTCACCGTTTTACGGCAATTATGGATTTCATCCAACAATGACCTTAAGCCAAACCCTGCTCAAAATGGACACGATATCAGGGAAGAAAACGCAAATACTCTCTCACAGCAAATGAACGATATCTTTGTACAAATGACAGCTGAAATGCATTGGGCACAAGCTATTCAAGCGGAACAGGCGGATGAGCATCGACAGGAGGGAGTGGAAATGAATGCTGGGGATCAAGTATGGATGGACGCCAGGAATATTGAAACACAGCGACCAAGTAACAAGCTGGACTGGAAACCCCTGGGACCTTACGATATTACGGAAGTTATCAGCCCATGGGCCTATCAATCACAATTACCCAACAACCTCCATATCCATCCAGTTCAACCATTCTCTCGCTTGAACAAAGTATCGGAGGACCCACTACAAGAACAAATCGAATCAGCCCCAGCTCCAGTTAGTGTGGAAGGAGAGGAGGAGTACGAAGTGTAACCCGTTGAAGATTCCAGAGTGTTTCGAAGACAGCTGATGTATCTGGTCAAGTTGACGGGCTAGAAGAAAAGAAGCTGGGAACCAGCAGTCAATGTGGACGGACTTTAGGCCATCGAAGTATTCCACACGGAACAACCTAGCAAACGTGGATCAACAACCTCGTAGGAACTCAGCTTGTGGGAGGGAGAGCTACAGTCATGGTAGTGTCGAGTGAGGATCGGAGGAAGAGTGTGGATCGATGAAGGGTATATCGGAACACAAAGGAACACAAGATTCGATGGAAGGAATCAGGTTTGGACAGTTACAGTGTAAATATGGCCTGATGGTTATGATGTGGTTTAGGTTTTGAAAGGGTTGCGTACATAGTCGGGATAAGTTGAAATGTATTTCGGCACCAGTGAGTAAAGGTGACGACGGTCGGGTTAGCTGTGTATGAGGGGGATGGATTTGGGGAGGATAGTTTTGTTCTTCACTCGTTCTTCAGTCTACAAAAAAATCAATAGCTTCGGCCTCAACCTTTGTTCACTTCTGTCATTCCGGATTTTGAGTTGCTAGTTCGTTACACAGTACCCGCAATCACTGGTACTCCAGTTTGGTTTCAATAACCCCCAGAACTCCGAGCCTTGAAACCATGGCACCTCTATCTATACAAGATAGTTTTGAATATCTCTCTTTCACTGTGATTCTTTCATCATCCGTGTGTTGGACTGTGATTGTTCTAGATTCATGAATCGTTCATACCTGCTGCGGGTACAGGCACACCAGGCATCCACTGGAATATGCTGAATTAGCTGATTCTCAAGATGATTGTACCAGGTTGAATCATTTTCCCGAATGATGGTTCCGAATGATAATACAATTATTTTCATAATTCAATTTGTCATTGAAGTACCTGAAAAACATATCCACACATGAAATCCTGCGTTGATAGAACAGCCTGCGCTCAGTAGTACCTCGCCTGAATGTGTGAGAACGATAGATTTTCTGTTTCATTGCTGAGTTTGCAGATTATTGTGGCAGAGGATGTGATGGCGGTAACGGTCATAGTAGAGGATGTGGTTCACTATAATCTGTTGCTTTAAGATGGTGGAGGTGGTGGCAGATGATCTTATCTGCTGTTAGAAAATCGGGAGCAAGCTGGAAGACTCAGAGCCACTGGGCGTTTCAACATCAATATCTTCTGTAGTGTTTCAGTTGCCCATGGGAATCCCTCAGGGATCGCCTGAATTGCCGATTCACAGCCTCCTCCATCTCAGTACACTCTTCTACACACTCACAGCCCATTACCCCAGTTTCTGGATTCAAAGCAACATTTTCAATGTTGCAATTGTTGTTTGAAGCAAAGCACATGCCGATAATGAAAGATGCCTCAAGGCAGCTGCACGGACAGTTTCCACATGGGCAGAAAACAATGCTGTACAATTTGCTGACTCAAAGTCAGATATGATACAATTCGACAATAAACGCTACGGTGAGACCTCTGATGACGAAAACATTACCCTACCCAATGGGACTAACATTTTCACAGGCACA
Source organism: Trichophaea hybrida (assembly GCA_015178995.1). Lineage (NCBI taxonomy): Eukaryota > Fungi > Ascomycota > Pezizomycetes > Pezizales > Pyronemataceae > Trichophaea > Trichophaea hybrida. Next base: position 719 of record WHVE01000888.1, on the reverse strand, counting down.
CAAAGCATGGGCCCAGATGTGGTCAGGTGGATAGGTATTTGGTTTGAAATAAAAATGAACTTCAAACACCATGTTATGCTAAAAGCCAGATGTGGCAAAAGAGCCCTTGGAGCCCTCAAATCACTACCGAATGAAGACTCGGGACCAACACCACTTACACTCCGCCAACTATACATTTCATTTGTTGTACCTGTTTGCTTCATTGGAGCAGAAGTTTGGTGGATTGGGCAAGCTGCATATCAACAGAAATTGTAAACATTTCAAAATAGGGCCCTTCAGTGTATTCTTGGAACCTTCCGCACATCACCAACTATAGCTATACCCAATCAATGAGCCCTGCCACCAGTTGCTGTACGACTTAATGACATGTGAAGAAAATATGCAATTGGAATATTTACCTATCCCGAGAAACATCCAATCCCACAATGTTGTCCATTGACATTCACTCTATTTCAATAGACACCCAAGTCTAGTAATACAACAGGGCCCTGGATTTCATTAGACAGTATGCAACAACATATCCGAAAATTTCAAACACATCCGATCCAAAACTTATCAACCCTTACTCCATGGATATCCAACACCTCGGAGATTGAAACCTACTCAACCACAGCCTGTGCACCATGGATTGAAATGATAGTTGAAACACAAATTTATCCTTGCTCAAAAAAAAAGGAATACAAAGCTCATTAAGCACTGAATGCAATGTTGAAACAAGA
>WHVE01000887.1:0-48661 GCA_015178995.1 Trichophaea hybrida | reverse complement strand
GATGCGCCTGTAGCATCGCATACATCTTTGGCATTCATCTACTGCAGCCTGCCGCTATCAACTAAAACAACATATATCCACGCTGCGCCCCAGCAGCACCTCGACACGACCTTGACAAAAGAAACACAACCCCCAAGAAACACAACCCCCAAAATCACAGACTTTCACTTAAACACAGCTGCCAGGTCTTCCGTTTCCTCCCCTGCTGCATCTGGTGATACATAACGGGTCAAGTGCTCGGCAGAGCTTGCAATTCTTGTGTCCATCTAGCTGCCCATATGCTCAATGATGGCCGCCTGGCAAACAGAACCAATGGAAGTCCAGTGGCTCCGGCATCTCATGTACAAGGTATATTGAATGTTAGTAGCCATTAATTTTGGATCGAGGGAGTACACTGATGGCTGAATATCTCCCTGCGGAAGTCCTGAGAGGGTTCGCTCTTCGTTCCTTTCTCATAGTCCCTCAAGGTGCAGTTGCGTGCGGTCGCAGCCAAGCAAATCAATTCAGGAGTCACTCGCTTGTTCCAAAGTTTGTTGCAATGCTCTTGTCTGCGAAGGTAGGTGTTGGAAGCAAAGAAGTGAGCCAAGAACAGTATGGCAGGCTCACTTCTCACAAACCACCGGACTTTCTTCGTACCATTCAGGAGATCATCCCATTTTCCAATCCAAGAGTCATCATTCAGCAAAGCGGCAACCTGCTGTAGACATAGAAGCTTCTCTTCTATTTTCAATGAGTATAGTGAAGTCACCATAAGCCTCGCTGTAGCGACTAGTTGACCCCACATACCACTGAGTTTCCCCCGCAACTGTATTGTGTTGATCATTAGTATGATCAAACTTTGAAAACCCAGAGAATACTTCGGACACTCACAATTCCACTGTCAGGGCATCAATGTGCTCACTGGGTCCACCGGGGCACTCCCACATGTATTGCATGCCATTGAGTACGCCAACAGCTCTCTGTTGGACGGTCATGGCGTCAAGGGCTTCATCCTATGCCTTATCACAAATGTCCCATTTTTCCCCTTGACAGGCCGGCCAGGGGTTTTCAGTATACAGAACAGATTTCAAGAAGTCTTTTGCTAAATCGAAAGCTGCTTTGTTATGAAGTGGTACCCTGCTATCTTTGTTGATCTTTGTCCCCGACGCACCTTCAATAAGTTAAGGGGCAGCTAAGGAATCCCGACTCCTTGCAGGCTGCCGTCTGGCATTGTTCACTGGAACGCGGAACCTCGTATCGGGTTAGGAGATCGAGGCAGAGTGCCTTGAGGTATTGTGAGCGCGTTGACAACTGAGAACAGTCTCCATTGGTGCTCCCAAGATTTGATTTGGATTTCTTTCTCTTCAGTCGGTCAGTCACCTGGATTGTATCTGAGGAAGCCCTTTTCGGGCCATTTGAGCCTGTGTGGCGACTGCGTCTATTCCGTTCATGAGTTGACAGTAGCTCGTCATCATTATAGTCCGAACTGGTGGTGGGATAGGCATCATGCTCTCAGTGTTCATCATCGTCTTCTTCACATCATCCAGTTCATTCCCGTGGCTCTGAAGGTTAGCTTGATACAAATTAGGGATTCATCAGGCATTACATGTCTGGGAACGTGTAGAGAACTTGTTTGACTGGCCGTCCTTGCTGAGCGCTCAATATCTCGCTCTTGAGAAGCGGTAAAGTCAGGACGTTGCGAGGCCATAGGAGATGAGAATAGATCCAAATGTGATTTGAGAAGTAGAGATCTGAATAAAGCTCAGGTGCACCTGGAGAACCTTTATTTTGTTATTGGAAACTGCAGGTGACACAGTGGTTCGCATCGAAGGGACAACCAGTTCATTTTCACTGAAGTTGAGGAGCACCTGAGCTGCTAATCCGTATACTGAGTTCAGGGATCTGTTAGTGAGACGAATGGGTATTTGGGCTTCAGGACGGCTTACCATTGTGAGGTGGCAAGATTCAGACTCATACATGGTTGAGCTAGATGCAAGCCCATGCTCTGCATCAGAGTTTTCGGGAGTGCCTGAGCTTCTGCTATCAGATATGTGGCCTGTTATCATAGCCGACAAACCCTGTGGATTGGTTTGGATACGCGAGAGCTACCGGTGTTCATTCCGTTGGGATACCGGTGCTTTGCATTCCGTTTTGGATTCAATATTGCCCGAGGAAATCTCTGCCTTCAATGGTCCTCGAATGTGTCTAATACCCTGTCATATGAGTAGCTGCACTCGAAAGATTGACACTTTCGTTTTCGTTTTGGTTGCACGTTAAGTACTGGGTTTTGTGGTGCCATGCTCAGTAGCTCAATATGTTTGAGCACCAGCAGCACACAGTCGGCAGGCTCTGTTTGACTAACCTGAGCTCTAATAGGCGAACCGCAATGAATCATCTTTGTTAGTGGTCGATAGTCCTCTCTATCAATGTTCACCTAGTGCTGTCTCAGGATCCCGCTGCCACAGTGATCGTGCTGGGCAATATTGCATTCCGTGTCGTGGGACTGTATCGGAATCTGGATGCACCCCTTGGGCAGTTTCCGTTGCTTGACATTCGGAACCCGCAGCAATCGAACTTATGCAGTACTGCGCCGCAGCTATATGCAATCACAAGCTGAATGCACATAGTATCTTCTGTAGTGTGAATTGTGTCTATCCAGATACAATCAGTTCACCTGCAGACAAGATCCGTTGGGGACAGTATTCACGAATGGAAGGTAGAATAGGGGGTGTGGTCCAGGTGGTGCTGTGATGTTACGAATGGCAGGCAGGCGGGTTAAGCTGTAGGTGTGCAGAGATGATGAAAAGGGGCGAGATGGAATGGAGCAGAAGGGACAAAAACATCATGTTATGTTGGCAGTTGCCAGGGGATGCTCCAGGGGCACCTAACTCCCATTCGGAAAAATCGAGTGACTATCAGCTGGTATGATGTCGAACCTAAGCATCTATTCTCGCTGGATCTTTGCATACTCTGGAAGCTTTGAGCTGGAGCTCAGTCTGTCGTGAAAGCTTGGACGGGCCGAGCGCACATAGTAATCATTGCTAGTACCGCTTTGGATGCTGAAGTGTCGGCCGAGCTTGTCTCGGTGTGTGGTTGATGCACCAGGGATAGCGTGGGAAATAGGATCAAATGTATTGCAATTTCAAGTACGATCCGAACCGCCTTCGCTTTCTATTTCTGGTTTTGGGCAAGCAAGTTTCACCTGACAGCTCGACCACTCCCTCAACCACCGCCACAAGTCATTCTTCACAACTGCATTCTGTTTCTCACGTGATATCAAGTGTATATACCTTAATCCAAAGCCATCGATTGTCTAACATCTAGACCTAGTGACACATAGAAGATAATAGAGATACAGAAAATCTAGCCCATTTTGAAGAAGAAACCCAGTAAATACCCCCACTGAACTCCGTACAACCACAAAGAATACTCCAGATGCACCCCATCCAATCAAAAAACATTCTAAACGACCCATCAATGAAATTCCAAATCAAGTGCACCTAGAAACACCCAAGCAGCTATTCCGATTGCAACAACATCCCAGCCTGAATGGCAGTTTCCGCAATGCGTGTTTTGAAAGATTGTAGACGTCCTCCTTGCTTATCATCGGACGATTCATCAGTCCATGCAAAACACGTAGCTGAGTAGTACCATTGACGATATGGAGCGCAGTCACTCTATCATCAAGCGTTTGGACCAGTGTGACATGCCAGGTGTGAGGCTTACGCATCTGACCCAGTCGACAATCCGTCCAAAAGCTTGCTGCTGCTCGTTGAAACCCAAGGCTTCTGAAGAATCACCGCATGATTGGCAGCCACGAGGTTGAGCCCAGTACCCCAATCTTGATGGTGGTAATGAGACGGAGCACCAGGGGGAATTCTGGAAATGCTCATGACTTCGCTGCGCCTGCGGCGGAATCTTCGGAGACCATGCGAATGACCTGGATGTCATGGTTGAAATGGCGATGAATCCACCATGCCACATGGCGAACCTGGCCTGGCAAAGGACAAAACAGTACAGCCTCTGAGGAAGCGGTGAAAGGACAGGAGAGCCTGTACTAGGCTGGTCATCCATCTCAGGAACAGTCGCCGAACCGCTGATCAACTCAGGGAGGAAAGATTCTCGGAGCCATCTGAAAATCGGTCCCTCCACAAACTGCTGGCATCCCACTCTTCCTTCCAACTGCCATCGGCAAAACGATCACCTTCTTGCTCCAACGGTAGCGAAAAGCAAGCAAGCTGCCAGCGATGAATCCGCCAGGCGATCCCATGCTCGCCTTCATGCTTCTGCCTCTTGAGTCGGGTGGCAACATCATTGAGCTGCTTCTGTTCTTCCTGAGACCACTCCAGCGCGACTGGATGGAAATCTCCGATGGGATGTAAACCAGGGGGCACCTGAAGCCAGCCGCGACTCTGTCCATCGGCGGATTGTCCATGGGTGAGCGACTTCGGTCATCACAGAGGCAGCTTCCTGCTGAGTTTCAGAGGAACCTCCCTTGTTGACGGCGGTTTGAAGGGCGGTGATCGCTGACATTAAAGCCTCGGGACCATGTTCTTCTACCGCTCGCTCATTCTCAGGCACATCTGGAATCGTGAACAGCCACCGAGTCGTGTTTCCCCAGTCCTTCAGTGAGTGGTAGGCCGGCGTTGCGGTAACTTGCACTTTGAAACCAATTTGGGCTTCAGATGCAACGGACCAACCCTTAGACTTCGGACCTTTGAAGCGGTGCGCCTCATCGAAGATTCCCCACGACCACTGGCAGTTCGTAAGCTGGCGAACTGTGTCGTTCTCATTTCTTTGCGCCGGCTCGTGAACGTATCGTAGGTGATCACGTGGATGTCCCACCGTCTCTCGGGATGTTCCACACAGAAATTGAGGTGTGCGTGACTCAGGTCGCCAGCATCTTCTGCGCAGAGATCGCGCACCGAAAACGGAGTCCCTTTCGTGATGGTATTGATTGCACCGATGAATGTCGCTCGGACACTTGGGAGCACCACACATAGTACCGGATTCCATGGCGGGAGGTCAGTTGTCGGCTTATCATCAAGCAACTGGAGAAGACGACGAGGAACAGGGTTAGGGTGAGTGCAAGGGTACCATTGCTTCTGGACAGCGCTGAGGGTTGAGAAGCCCGTTTCCACCGCCTGACACCATCCGCCAAGCGAGAGGTTAAAGAGCACCGGAAGTTGTGTTTCATGGTGATTTGTCACATCCTCCGCAATTGACTTGGCATAAAGAGCCGCAGCTAAGACGGTGAAAGTCTTCCCAAGTCCCATTTCATCAGCCAGGAGCGCCCCAGGAAGGTCCACATCGAAGATCCATCTCCGCACAATGAACCAAATCGCCCAGATCTGGTGTGCAAGAAATCTTACTTCTGGAAATTGCTTCAAGGTGTACTTTGGCCCTCGAATGGCATCCGCATGTGAATCTCGCGTGGCACAGCACCGAGTAATGCAACTGCTTCTTCAAGACACTCGTGCTCGAAGGTGTTGTTGATAGTGGCCATGAGAGCATCATCTAAAACTTGCCCTGGCTCGTCATCTTGAGGCTCGATCAGCTCTTGGCGAATTGTGAATCGCTGTCTAGAACTTCGGTGCTCTGAATTTCCTTCACGAGGGCGGCAAGAGCACTTGGAGTCGGTGGCACAGGCAAATCGGCGTAGTCATCTAGCTGGGCTGGGCCCTCCTCTTGCTGGGTGTATCTGGTGGTGCACCGGGGTTCTGGGAGACTTCCTTTTGGGTGTATCTGGTGGTGCACCGGGGGTTCTGGGAGACTTCCTTTTGGGTGTTTGTGGGGTGCTCCCTACAAGGAATTCCAGTTAGCCCAGAACTTCATTCATCACTTCAGGCGCTCCTAACTTACTCTCTCTCCATCATTGCTTTTCTTGGGCTCCTCCACTAACAGGACGTTCTCAGGCGGGTCCTCCCCATCTCCATTCCACAGGTTCGCCTCAAGGAGCAGAGTCGCTGCTTCAGGCGCAACTGCACGGAAGTTCTGGACCTCCCATTCCATGTTTCCTGGTTCCAAACACCGCCACGAAACTCCTCCCCAACCGTAACTCCGGCGTCTTGAGCAGCTTCTTCACTCAACTGGCAGCGATATACGGTCTGGAGAGTAAATGGGCCCTTCGGCTTTGCCTTAGCGATCCACTTCAGAAGTTGGGAATATTCTTCAAGTCCTTGAAATGTCCTGAATATAGACCCAGAAGTGGCATCTCCGCGCACCCGCACCACAAACGACTTGTTTTGGATATCGGCCACCTCAATGTTCGGCCGTTTGGGAGGGGGTTCATCACTGCTACCCTCCTCGCTTGCGCTTTCCACCACCTCCCTTCCTTTCTTTTTGTCACCTTTTACCGTCCCGGTGGCTGTCTCTCGCAGGCGGTTGCAGAGATTTCGGATGAAATTGTGAATCCAGTCGTGCCTGATACTCTCAGAATCATCAAACCGGTCAAGGGGTAGGAACTCCTCATAACACTGGATGAAATCTGAGATAGCTGCTTCCCAAAGTTCGAACCCGGTGCGCCCCTCGATCCGCCTCATCCTCAAGCGGAGTGGTCCCATCACCAATGAGGGTGCCGAGGAATCAGCCATTCGTGCCGGACATGATTCTCAAACTTGGAGATGTCGCCTCTCCCAGGCGTGTGCCTTCCTTGGACCCTTTTTAACTTGGCCCATCTTAACCATGAGTTGCCCGGTGGTGACTTTAGCCCCAGCGATAGTGGGCGGCTTTTTCCATCTCCAGTTCCATCGGGTGGAACAATGTCGGCTAGGGCTATCTGACCCTGGTATTCACCGAGAGTGATCTGCCGCCAGCGTTGACCGAAGGGGATGTTAGAAGTTGGGGTCCATGGCGACAGTTTAGGTAGCGCTTTGGTCCATCTCCATTGCCCAGGGGCCGCACTCCCTTCAGTCTGCTAGTCTCTTCAGAAGTGGCAGTTTCCGGTCTAGGCGTCGGTGCTCCTGGTGCTCCCGGCTGTGCTGGGAGTGGTTGAGGGAAGGTGGGCTGCATCAGAGGTGGGGGAGGATTTGTGGACCATGAGCCTGGAGCAACTGGCGGTCTTGGTGGAGGGGGAGGAGGATGTGGGGTGTACTGGGGCCCTTCACCTCCAGATAGAGTGGGAAGGGGCTGTGGGGTGAACCGGAATCCTTCACCTCCAGGTGGAGCGGGAGGGGGCTGTGGGGTGAATGGGGATCCTTTCGCTCCAGGTGGACATGGCCGCGGAGGGGGAGGCAGTGGTGTATGTCGGCCTTTGTCAGGCAGCGGAGACATTGGTGGGTTTGGGTTTGCTGCAGGTGGTGGTGGCGGTGGTGATGGTGGTGGTGGTGGTGGTGGTGGTGGTGGTGGTGGAGGTGGTCGGGGTGGAACCCGTTCGTATGGAACCAAGGTTTGTAGGTACTCATTCCACATGGGCCGTCCATCAGGGCTGTGCATTGGTGGTGCAATATACGGAGGATAGTTCAGTGGTTGCGGTTCATATTGCGGTTCCTCAGTTGGCGGCTGGGGCGGTTGATCATCGGGATTGGGATGCCAGGCAAACCCCTCCCACATCTGAGACCTATCACTGCTCAGCTGGTAGTTTGGATTTGGTCGTTCTGGAGGTGCACCACCATAATATTGAGATGGGTGTCCGGGGTTGGTCAGAGTGTGGTTGTTGCTGGGGTTGTTCTGCGACATGATGTATAGAAGTAGTTACGAAGAGGAGGTTAGGAGCTTCGGAGCTTTTTGCTAAACACTCTATGGTACCTGCAGTAGTTGCTGAGAATGAGGTAGTGTGATGGGCTATATTCGTGGGAGGCAAGGTGCATTTATTTACACTTGCAATTCTCTCGAGAACACTCAGTGCACACCGCCCTCATCAGTACTTCACTTACCATACTGCTTTGTTTGACAAACTTCTGATACATGTTTTCGTCACCCATTGACTGCTAGGAGTGTTCAAGTTGATCACTAGACGAATGGTGGGGTATCACCACTGCCACTTGGTTGCAGTTTCTCAAAGCCCACCAAACTTATGCTGCGATTCTGAAGCTACAACAAACAAAACATATGAACACCCGCAATCGCCTTGCTTGTTGAAGTTTGATACTTGAAATCAGCCTACGGCCTTTCAAGGGAGGTGCTTGCAGGTGTCCATCTCTCATATAACAAAGCAGGCGACCTGCATGAAACCCCTGTTGGTGGTTGCAGATTCTGGCAATATACTGCAAATTGACCACACATCCAAACATACAACACAATCGAGAGATGGGAAACTCCGATTATCCAACGTCTGTCAAACTCAGGTGCCTTGCTATTGAAAGGGCGCTGCATGATTAGATGCGATCCGAGTCCTGCCGTCACCTACAGGTGTATCCGAACCTCTGCCTGGAGGTTTTGGAGGGGTGCTCGTGACGAAAATCGTAGGCTTGGCAGGGGTTACGGACGGGAACTCACTCACTGTGTGGGGTACAAACAATTTGTCAGGTGAAGTGACATATAGTTGTTTGTCTGTTTCAAGACTAGTCCTATCAAGCCCGCGTGTCATATGGTATGGAGCCTCATCTCGCTGGAGGGGTGTGCAACTTGAACTGTTGGTAGCTTTCTTTACCCCTGAATCGGTGCTTCTCACCATTCACCATACACTTGTCGCACCATATCTACCATTCACCATACACTTGTCGCACCATCTACCATTCGCCATACACTCATCGCACCCCATCTACCATTTACCATTCACTCGTCGCGCCCCATCTACCTGAGATACTGTAAGAACGGTTATCACTATGAGTCGTCCAGCAAGCCAGTTCTTACGATTGCAATGCACACTCTGTGGAAAATGGATGCGCAACTCCACTGGTCTTGCTCAACATTATCGAAATGATCACCCAGAGGAGTTTGATGACATGGGAGTGGTAATGGATCAACTTGGAACAGAAGCAAATTCGAGATCTAGTAAGTAGCGAGATGAGCAAAGCAAGAAGTAAACGAATGCATGATAACCTGACAGTACCCAAGGCTTCATACCAGCAGCGCACACCTTTGAGAGCGCTCCCATTCCCGAGCTACCAGAGAAACACGACGTTACATTTGTAACCCCGAGGAAAGTCACCCACACAGAAGTGTATGGAGAGGCCGCAGGTGGGCAAGTGGTGGGAGAGGCTACGAGCCTCTGCGACAAACACTGGAAACCGAATTGGAACCCGTGGCACCCAGATGCAAATGCGTTCGATTATCCACAAGCCCGTGATCTGGGCACACAAAGTATAACTTGGGTAAACGACTATCTGCGGCACAGCCTGGACGATTTCCGTACGACTCCGTTCCAGACAGCATCTGAGTTCTAGGCACTGCTGAGGTGCCTTGACTTCGGACTGGGAGCAGAGTGTTGGCTTCAGGCGCCTGGGAAATATGGCAACATATACTGCAGGGACATTTTCAAGTGCGTCCAGTTTCTTTTGGGGCATTTACCGTTGGCGGAGCACCTGGATTTCGCTCCAGTGCAGCTGTACGATTCGGCTAATCATCGAATCTATAGTGAGATGAACTCAGGAAATTGGTGGTGGGAAACTCAGGAGCCATTACCTGACGGTGCAACAATTGTGCCAGTAATCATCGCCTTGGACAAGACACATCTCACGAATTTCTCTTGCAACAAGAGCGCCTGGCCGCTATATATGGGTATCGGGAATATTTAGAATGATGTTCATCTTGCAGCATCAAAGCAGGCCTGGATTCTGGTGGACTTCATTCCAGTTCCACCGAAAGGTGCAACTGATATAGACTCGTCATGGCACCACACGATCCATACCATCCTGAAACCACTTTGAGAAATCGATATCAGAGGCACTGGTTACAAGTGGGTTTGTGCCGATGGTTTCAAACATACCTGCTACCCATTGCTAGCAGCATGGATTGGGGACTACCCGGAGATGGCAATGATCACGATGATCGTCGGAGGAGCATGCCCTGTGTGTGAAGTACCAAAGGGACCTGAGATGGGCCATGGCAATGGATTTCGCAACTGGGAGCCTCAATGTACGTCACGCTATTAAGCGTACCTGGGGGAGAATCGACTCGATGAATTCAAACAGGTGCATCTACGACCGACTTCAAATCTCTTCTGGGATTATCCTCTGTGCAATGTCTATCGCCTTTGGCAAGCAGATGCACTGCGCTAACTCTATTTGGGAATCGTGAAAGATCTCTTCAACTGGCTTTTGGAGTACCTCACTGATTGAGGCTTGAAAGCTGAATTCGATGCCAGGTTCACCTCCGTTCCACACTACCCGAACAGGTTGTGTTTCTCTAAACCCTTTAATATTCTCAACAATGGATCCTAGCATGGCAAGGAAATCCGAGAAATGCTCAAGAGTCTATGTACAGTATGTGCTCCTCTGCTTTCCAGCGATGTTGCAAGGAAAACTCTGTCAGACAGTACATCTGATACGGAGGTTATGAAAATGATCCGGGCACTGATTGAATTCTCTTTACTAGCCAGCCAGCAAACGCACTCGGATATTTTGTTGAAATACCTTGACGAAGCTCTCGAACGGTTTTACCAGTGCAAACAAATCTTCACTCCTCAACATGCTACTGAGGCTCGGACAAGGCGTTTAGAAAGCGACTTCCAAGTGCAGGCAGCAAAACTTAAAGAGGTGGCGATGGAGAAGATTGAGAGAGAGCTTCATAGAGAGATTTAGGGTATCACAACTGGGCAGCGGAGAACTTTTGAGGTGCACCTGAAAGAAGAGCAGCTGCGCGCCACTACCTGGAATGCAGAGGAGTGGGCGACAACACTGGAACGACTCGATGCAGAGCTCTATGGAGCATCCACAGACCAGCTTGCCCAGTTTGGCCAGTTGTTTAAAGAAGCTCAGGACTACCTAGAACTCAAGCTGCATGCCAAAGCTAGCCGTGGACTGGCAACCAAATTTGATCGAGAACTTGAATGAGAACGTTACGCCATCATGACTGGTGTGTTCGGTGCATCGATGGTCACTGTCACTGCAAAGCGGGAGTTCGAGTGGTGCCTGTTGGAAGCTGAGAAAGCAGCAACATATTGGTCAGAGCAGCGCCAACAAGAGGTTGCCCGTTGTCTGGAGATGGAGGTTTACGGTGCAAGCCATGCAGCTCAAGCTGCTTTTTGTCACGCCATGACCGAGAAGTGCCTGAAGTATGATCAGGAATGGGACTCAAGGAAAGGTCCAAATTTATGGAAGCAGTGGACGCTGCAATTCTATCACTTCGGAAAACCAAAAATGTACGTCCTCTGTCATTTCCACAAGTTCATCACCAGGATGGCTGCTCCTGATAATTTTTCAACCAAGATTACAGAGCTCTTGCACATTTCAAACGTCAAAGAAGCATACCATGCCAGCAATGTTGTCAACTTCATGCTACAACTTCTTCAGCACAATGATCGCTATACTGCGATGGACTACATAGAAAACACACTTCAGTGGCGTGCTTTGTACGGATGGTATGTCCAGGAGAGTGCAGCAGTCCTTAACATGATGACGGGTCGAGAGAAACAGCAAATGACCAGGTGCGCCCGGCAGAAAAGGATCCTTGCCAGCGAATGTGAACCTTTGATTCGATCCAGCATCGGGAAAAAATCCCTGCACCCGGGCACATTTGCCACGCCCAGGCGTGCGTTGTGCGCCTGGAGCGCCTGGAACGTCAGTAGGCAGGGTAATATGTAAATCTGCGACATTACGATTTAACGCACTGCAAAAGCAACTCTGGACGCTATATGTTCATACGGTCGCATATCACTCTGTGTTCTTCATCTGACAATTCTAATTGCATTGTGCTTGGTGCTCGGTGGCGACACTGCCAGCCAGACGAGATCCTCGATCATCTCCAGCCAGCTTGGCTCGATCGCGTCCAGCCAGCCGAAAGCCAACCCAGCTCCATCATCCCCAGCCAGCCGAAAGCCAGCCCAGCTCGATCATCTCCAGCCAGCCGAAAGCAAGCCCTACTCGATCGCGTCCAGCCAGCCGAGAGCCAGCCCAGCTCGATCATCTCCAGCCAGCCGAGAGCCAGCCCTACTCCATCAGCTCCAGCTAGCCGAAAGCAAGCCCTACTCGATCGCGTCCAGCCAGCCGAGAGCCATTTCGGCTCGAATGAGCCAGCCCAAAGCCAGCCCAGCTCGATCATCTCCAGACAGCCGAAAGCCAGCCCTACTCGATCATCTCCAGCCAGCCGAAAGCCAGCCCAGCTCGATCTTCTCCAGCCAGCTGAAAGCAAGCCCTACTCGATCGCGTCCAGCCAGCCGAGAGCCAGCCCAGCTCGATCATCTCCAGCCAGCCAAAAGCCAGCCCTACTCGATCATCTCAAGCCAGCCTAAAGCAAGCCCTACTCGATCGCGTCCAGCCAGCCGAGAGCCGTTTCGGCTCGATCAAGCCATCCGAATGCCAGCCCAGCTCAATCATCTCCAGCCAGCCGAAAGCCAGCCCAGCTCGATCATATCCAGCCAGCCAAAAGTAAGCCCTACTCGATCGCGTCCAGCCAGCCGAGAGCCAGCCCAGCTCGATCATCTCCAGTCAGCCGAAAGCCAGCCCAGCTTGATCATCTTGAGCCAGCCTGGCTCGATTGCGTCCGTTCCAAGTTACCCGGCTATCGGCTCGACCAGTCCGGCACTCCCTTTTCCACTCCCATTTCCGCCCCCTTACTTTCAACTGTATTTGCACTCTAATTTCTAAGTTCTAAGTTCAACTCTATGATACTTCTCTCTCTCTCTCACGGTCACTTTCTTCATTTGCAATGCTCATAAATGTACAGACAATTTTAATCGATGTAACCAGCTTGCGGAGAACCAGCTTATCGATCGCGTGGGATATACCATGTCAAGCACTCCTTTTCCACTCCCTTTTCCACCCCCTTACTTTCAACCGTATTTGTACTTTAAGTTCTAAGTTCTAAGTTCAACTCTATGATGCTTCTCTCTCTCTCAGTCACTCTCTTTATTTGCAATGCTAATAGATGTACCGACAATTTCCATTGATGTAACCAGCTAGCCGAGCTCGATCATCTTCAGCCAGCCGAGAGCCAGCCCTACTCGATCGCGTCCAGCCAGCCGGAGAACCATTTCGGCTCGATCGCGTCCAGCCAGCCGAGAACCTATCCTGCTCCATCATCGACAGCCAGCCGAGAACCAGCCCTACTCGATCGTGTCCAGCCAGCCGAAAGCCATCCCAGCTCGATTATCTCCAGCCAGCCGGAGCCAGCCCTACTCGATTGCGGCCAGCCAGCCCAGAGCCATTTCGGCTCCATCGCGTCCAGCCAGTTGAGAGCCATCCCAGCTCAACCGCCTCCAGCCAGCCTGCATCCAACACGCTACCCCCGCTCAAAGTGCTGTTCGAAGTGCACAAAGTGAACCTCCAAGTGCACCTGATCGAAATGCTAATGCTTCTGTTCAGGTCGGCTCAGGTCCAAGTGCAGCTCCAAAGATCTGTCAACATTTTTTGTATATAGTTAGCAATAAAATTGTGAATCAAGACTGTGACCATAAATCAAGGCTATAACCATAAATCGGGGCTGCGACCGTACAGTGTACTGCATTTGGAAGCAAATGCTGCGTCCGTAGGCAAATGCTGCGTCCGGAGCTGCGTCCGAAGGCAAATGCTGCGTCCGGAGGCAAATGCTGCGTCTGGAATTTTGGGGTACGTCGAGGCTCAAAAGGTTTCGATTTAAGCGCCCGATGCGCCCCCGGTGTACGTACGTCCTAGGTGCAACTTGGTTTTTTTCCCGATGAGTACACAACCTCTGCGGCAGTTTAAACTTTGAACTATTTGTACATGTTCACGGTCTTTCAAGCAGATATCACTAGCTGAAGCAGCTTCAACCTTCAACATTCCGACATTGCCATCACTGGTCAGAGAGCATCTGCATGTGATCTTGGGCTGCGATGCGGTCCGTGTGATCTGGGGCTATGGAAATGAGTTCAAGGAACACGTAATCTCACAACTTCACAATAAAGTCGCTTGCTACACGCCGGAATTTCATAACCCTCAGCAGATGAACTGGATTCTGCTCGACTCCAGCGATGAGGGTACGCCAGATGGTGAGACGCACAGGTGGCCACAGCAGGTGATATGCATGCGCGTGGGCGAAAATACGGATGATGGACTCCGCAGGCGCCGCCCCACATGTCTCATTCTATACTTCATCTTTTCACCACCGATCAGGACCTCGCTGGTAAGTGGGATGATTGCGAGGACAGGCGGCCGGCTGTTGCAGCAGCACCCTCATTTTCTTTTCATCCCTTCAAGCCTGGGTTAATAGACCATCACCGCTGGAGTTGGCCATTGTGGTCGGTACACATTTTGAGTATCGATTAGGGCACCCTCAAGAAGTGGATGGGTTCGTCAGAGTGGTTAAGGAATCAACACCACATGTTATTGCCATGGAGAAAATTGAAGGGCTGTTCCACTTGGTCCCAGACATCCTGGCTGCGACAGGGAACACTTTGGTATGGATTGTAAATAATCAAGTGGATTTGGATACGTACTGGGATGTATATTAAGACAAAACACATATGGACGAAAGGTTTGGAGCCAACTCTGCCATTTATCCAAACAAATGAGAGGAGTCTCACACAGGGGTACACTTGAAATCCAGCTGGTGTATATAGACAATATATTAGTGTAATGAGATCTAGAGATGTCTATTTATACCAATGTCTCGTGACAATGCTTGAAGTAGCAGCGACGCATTGACAGCATGATCTATGAATAGAGTCAAATGTGATGCCAATTGGCAGTGAGGGCTGCGGAGTGGCAGGGAGGCACGCGGAGCAGAGTACGCAAAGGAGCAAGTTTGTAGACCTCCCAGGCAGTTGTAGGAATGCTGTGAAATGCTCCTGTGCGATTGTGGAAAGTTCACAGGTGCACTGGGAGCTGCCTGGAGTGCGTCGGAGCATAGAAAAATGATACGGGAGGGTTTGGGAGCCTTCCAAGCCCCAAGGAGAATCCCGGAAGGTGGGTGCCAAGCCAGGGAGGACATTGCATTTTCCTGATGATGGACCTCGGAAAGACCCATACATTTCTTCCTGCACCCATGTTTTACAAATTGCAGATTGAGAAAGTGGTTTTTGGTCAGTCTTTGTCAATTCTGTGGGGTCATACTCTTGATGAATGGATTAATCAAGCACAGAATGATTATCCAGCGGTCCCACCAGAGGAACGAGGTTGGTACCCATTAACAAAGAAGAATTCGGTACCGCACCGGCTGTTGGAAATCAGGACGACACCGCCCTATGGCCATCCATGCCTGGTATTGGCCGACGAACCAATCTTGATAGTCACCATTCCTGGAATTTGCACAATGTTCAAAAGTGTCCTAAAACACATGTCCCATACCACAGATTTCACTATAATCAATCTGTTGGATCCAAACCATTACAACCTTACAAATGAAGATCTGAACGCATCTGCCGACGAGCCGGAACAAAGGTAGAACATCCATCTCATATCATACAATACCTTAATGGCACGAGCCACACCGAATGGTCAGAGGAAACTCACTAAGAGTGCTTGGAGCTTTGTGAACTTTGACGAATCACACTGGTACAAAGGACACGTTTCTGAAGGATGAAGTATTGCAGTAGTGGCGAAGAGCGAATTTCAACTGCAAGTAACAGCAACACCAGCATACCACACGCTCAATGACTGTGTCAATCAGATGATATGGTTTTACACTGGTGCACCAATTTGTCCTGAAGACAAAACATGAATTGCGCTGCATGGTGCGGATGCACTCCAGGTTGCTGTTTGGGGTTTGATACAAGGCATCAGATCTGATGACGATGAAGCTCAAAAGGCTGCAGCCGAGCAGATTGTCAGGATAGCCAAACCATGGACTATCCGGAGGTGGTCAGAGTCAAATCCAGCCGATAGAGAACCGTTGGTATAGATGCCCAAGGCGAAAGAACATATTGTTAACCTGACATGGACCACGGCAGAACAACACACTCTACAGCATCTTGTGAACTGATATAAGTCTCATGGTGAGGGAGGTGCCTTCCGGGTGCACCGGTGGAGATTGGCCTGTTTCTCTTTGGTCTTGGGGGATATGGAGGACAAGAATGTCAGGGGCAAGTGGATTCAGAGTTAGTCTGAGATTGATGACTTGAGTGAACCTCCGTTATTCCGGTGGCTACAGGAGGACTTCATACCGATGCTTGTATGTCAGCCGGCAAAATATCCACCTGCTGAGCTTGAAAAGAATCTCCCAGAAGCCGAAGAATTTGTGTCGTCTGACCCTTCTCCTCAGAAAGCTGTCCTATTTTGTCCTCTCCCTGGCCAAGTCCGACATGTTCAATGGTGGATCTAGCAGTATTTTGGCGACTATGTCGATATCTTCTGGATGCATGCTGAGATGGACTCGCAAGAGTGGACCGACATGCAACTGCCATTCCAAGATTCTCGCAACCCCTCAGTATTCATCACCACTCTTAAGGTCAGTGGCACAGGCCTTAATTTAACTGCAGCAAATCATACAGTTATCAAGCAAATGTTTTGAATGTAAAATGAACAACATCAGGCATTCACTCGGGCAGTAGGATTAGGGCAAAACCATGTACTGCACATATGGCTACTGAACACTGGGCCAGATGGTTATGATGATTGGGTCAGTGAGCTCCACCAGACATCTGGAGTTGCAGAAATAAGAGTCTTGCATGGGTTAATGAATCGCTCCAATATCACCATTGATATGATATACCAGATTGTCAAGGAACGTGAAAGGCACACCAAACGGCTTACGCAGGGACAATGAAGATGGTAGGTCAGGAAAAACTTTGGAATTCTGATGTAGGTATATCCCATTGTTGTTTTTTATAGTTCTACTAACTTATTCATTCGGTAAGGTATGGCCCGTTGTTTTTCTGTTGCAATGATGGTCATTTTGATTCACGTACTTGTAGAAGTTTCCGGAGATCATGGTTGTTTTATAGACATACCTGTGGCAGAAGTTTCTGCAGTTCAGGGTTGATATATAGATACACTTGTAGCAGAAGTTCCTGGAGGTCCCAGTTGTTTTATTTCAAGATCTTATTGTTAGTCGAAATATTTAGTATTCACGGGATTTTTGTAACAGTCCACCTGAGACAGAATTCAATCGCCAATGCTATTGCACCTGAGTAAATGAAATTATTGTGTAGTGGAAAGAGTCTTGTGACAAAGATTGTGATATTCATCCTGTTGAAGAACCCAAGGAAGGGCTGAACTTCAAGTGTGTACATGGTTGGAAGATTCAACCTTGATCATGAATATTCGACTCTATATTGTCAATTGTATCGGAAAATTCCACCTTGATGCAAAATATTCAACTCTACATGTCGATTGTATCGGAAGATTCAACCTTGATCCAAAATATTTGACTCAACATGTCAATTGTATTGGAAGATTCAACCTGGATCCAAAATATTCAACTCTATATGTCGATTGTATCAGAAGATTCAACCTTTAACCCCAATATTTGACACTATATTGTCGATAGTGTCGGAAGATTCAACCTCGCCGATAAGAGAGTCTTGATGAAAATTTGCCCACCAGCTCTGACCAGGACTAGTTAGAAATGTGTGGTGCACCTAACCTTAAGTTGACCAGCGTGATACGGGTGTTGCTATCAATTCATTGATCAGAGAATCTGCAGACCATCTCCTTCCCAGCTCATGATTCTCTCTCAACAAAGCACCACTCATTCAGTTCATGCATTTCGCACCGGAGTACCGCTCTGGATCAGTGTTATATTTCAGGATCAAGATTACAGCAGTCTGAATGTAGAGTTAGTATATTCTAGGTTTAGCTTGAACCGTGTTCTTGCGTCTTTAATGTATGTTTGACTGTCTCGTGTTGTATGCTGCAGCATTGATTGTCTCCAGGTATCCCTTCACCCAACCACACGTTGTCTGCATTCAGGGCACCGGCTAATCTACACCACTCACATATCTTCATGAGCACCTGAGTGAATTGTGAAACCTCTCGGTGCGCCTGAACATGAATGATTATGAGATAATAAATTTGATTCCCCAATAAGGAAACTGTTCCTTCATAACTTTGTCACTATGCTTGATTCTTTACCTAATATGTATTGGCCGTAGCGAACATTTGCAACCAGCTTATACGGAATTTAAATTCACCTGCGTATGTTTGGTCCACTGAAAGATTTATGTGGTACTCCCAGCATGCGATGCATGAGCTGAGTATGAGGTCCTTGGATGAGAGAGATGCATGAGCTGCATGAGCTGCATGAGCAGGATGAGCAGGATGAGCTGGATGAGCAGGAGAGAGTTTAAGTATTCCCCGGCGCACCGGTCATCAATTGACAGCAACACCTGTTGCTTGACAACATGAGGTTAAGTCTTGCTCGCCTTCTGATTTCTTATAGTTCCCCATCCTATTGAATCAAAGTGCATGGACGTAAAGTTCGAACGACATCATATACCGAAATTTTTGAACATAGGTTTATTGACTTGCACAAATAGCATTTATATAGACCAAACAATTGACCTATCAAATACTCCATAATGTATTAAGAAAGAGTCGAGTGTCAATCTAACAGGAAATTGTGTGGAATAATTTGTAGTTTTAGTGATTGGAGTATGACCTGACTTATTGTTGCCATCTTGGCATTGCAGGGCCAAACACCTTTGTTTCCTCCTGTTTAGATTTTCTTCTAGGTCAATAATTCTCTCTGGTCCAACCTGAAATTTTGTCAACTCCGTATTATATGCTCTCTGATCATTCAGTATCCTGAGTGCAATGCTATATACTGACAATTGCCACAGCTAGATGGGTCTTGTAAGAGGAGTGTCAGAACTTGAGGTTATCCCCATGAGATCGTGTTTGCCCCTTTCTGATCATTATCACCAACCGCACAGACAACAATGGCATACTATGTTCAAGAGAACTGCAAGTTCTTCCAAAGAATCCCTCCATTCCATGACGGCCTAGGTTAACTGAGGCATGATTATTTGCTCGAACTCATCACACACAGAATGATATTCAAAGGATAATAGGTGCTACTTTGGAAGATTGAATGTTAGATCCTCAAACTTATCCACTATGACTTGCGGCGGTGCATCAACTAATTCTACTGGTAAACTGCACCCGACATCGCCATGAACTTTCCCAGAGTGTCCTCTAATGCATGATTATGGCACACACTTCACCTACATTTATTGCTAGTTTTACGGCTAATGTACTGAGTTGAGGTGTTAAGACGACACACCCATGCAAGTTGTAATGTATGGTCTTGCCCTGAACTGCTTTTCGAAATGCAATAGCGTGCATAACTTCAATTGTCTGTTGGTGGTATCCGAAAACTCATATATGTCCAGCAATGGAGCATTCGAATATGCTAATGGTTTGTGTGGTTAGCTTGCAAACCTCTCTCCTGCTGTCACACCTAGAAGTTGGTATACAGTTGTAAGTTATGCTTCACCCTATCCTCCTCAACAGTCTGTGAGTTACGGGGGCATTCATATGTACTGATGGTTTGTCTAGTTAGCTTGCAAACTGCTCTCTTGCTGGCACGCCTGGAAGTTGGTATACAGTTGTAAGTTATGCTTCACCCTAACCTCCTCAAAATTCTGTCAGGTAAGGGGGGCATTCGTATGTACCCACAATCTGTGTAGGTTGCTTTCAAACTGCTGTCCTGCCGGGGTGCCTCGAAGTTGGTATGCAGTTGCAAGTCATACTTCACCCTAGCCTCCTCAACCATCTATCAGGTACAAGCGGACATTCGTGTGTGCTTCTGGTGTGAGCTGGCTGCTTGCATACCGGTCTCCTGCTGGAGTGCCTGATAGTTGATATAGTCGTAAGTCATGCTTCACCCTATCCTGCTTCACAGTCTTCAACAAACTGATTTTGGATGTTATGATCTCTAACGGTCAGTTCATGTTATCTACAAATTTTGTCCGTTTGGCATGCTGTGGAGCAGCATGAGCTGTATAAATATCAAACAAGTTCATCAAACGTCTCAATCGACAATCAAGTTTCAGGTTCACCACGAGTTGATCTATACCATCCAGCAATTCATTGTTTTTTCCACTTTCTACTTCCGGCTTTCTATATGACTTCCAGTTATTTGTCAGTTAAATGGAACACTCCACACAAGACATCCTGAGCCATTATTCGCAAAAGAATCAGAAGGTGTACCTTGAATGGGCAGCAGCCAGTGCAATGCAGATGGCAGAGTACCTGGAACAGTTTGAAGAAGTTTGTCCTTTTTTCACTCTCTTTTTATCCATATATTCATTAAGAGCATGATTATTGATATGGTTTGTTAAGTGTATGCAGCACGATTATCCCGGAGATGATAAGTATGACAACGATTATCTCGACCCCAACCTTACACAATCAGATTCTTCTGACGGTGAAGAAGATGTTCATGGTAAGCTTGAGCCACCGGTCGGCCGGAGCAAGGGTGTACTACGTAAAACCGTTGTTCCAGTACAGAAGAAAAGTCTCTGAGCAGATACTACAGTTTTAACCCAACCAGGACTTTGCTCAACATCTGTTATACCGAAACCTCCGACAAAGCGTACCAAGTCCAACACAAATCTGTGGGTGTCTCTACAGCCTGGTACTACAAGTGAATCAATGCCAGTTGTTGCCACCACAAGAACAAAAGACCAAGGTGTTCCAGAAAACAACAAGAAAACGTTCGAGCTGGCAAAAAACTTCATTGCAACTAATCTCTTTACCAAAAACCCATTGATATTATCGAAGGACGAACAATATGAGCTTATCGCAGAGATCTGCAACCTATCAATTGAGGCTCAGGATCGTCAGAGGCAGGTCGTCAGTGCACCGGAAAACAGACCATCGGTATGTCAGCAAACTGGTGGCCCCTGAAAAGACAAAGATTTTCAGACTCGAAAGGCTGTAAGTTTTGCCTACCGCACAAGGAATGGTGATTTGTATTAACTTATATAGCTATATAGCCAAATCAGTAGCTTGCGTGAACAACTGGCTGAGGCTGCTCGGCGCACTGTTGTGTGAAGCTATTGCCTTCATATTCGCTCGCAAGAAGACCTATAATACCAAATTGCACATCTGCTAGCTGAAGACTCATACGTGATGAAATTTGTCAGTGATAAATCAGCTTGGTTTACCAGGTTTGAGATCTTAGATCTCATATACCATATCTTCTTCTTTACGGTGCACAGCTTAGGACGGCTCCCACATACAGCTAAATACTTTGATCCAGTATCTCCATGGACATTAGCAATCGCCGCAGCTGCCATCCACTGTGCACTATCACACAATGAGCAGGGCACAAGTCACCACAAACTTTACTCAGGATAATTATCAAAGTAAATATTATCTTTTTCATATCCATTTCATCGCACCGATCGCTTTTAGGTGTGCCTGGTTTGCTGTTTCAAGCTTCTCCCTATTTGATTAGACTCGGGTTATGTTTATTTATACATATGGGCACTAGAATGACTAACCAAATTTGGATTGCAGACGTTACTCTGAGAGCCTATGATCATTGGCATCCCATCCATCCCACCAGGCAAAACGCAATCATCAATAGATGCAGAGAACGCATCACTCATTTATTCAAAGAGGATGCAAATGAAATATCAGCTTTCCTTGGAGCGGACAAAATGGGTGACGTTGTTGATGATATTGATAATATGTTTGATTGATTGAGTTGGATGGGTGTTAGTTGGACGGGTGTTAGTTGCTGTGCTTGATGTTGCTCACCGTCTTATTTGATTCATTCATTATGTTCTTTCCTTGCAGTGCTTCCTAAGTTGCTCTCTATGTTGATACCTATGATGCATCATCATTTCAAACTGTTTCCTTTTGAATATGAATATGTAGACAATGCGCAGTCATTCCAATAGTATATATATAAAGTAATCAAAGGGATGGATGAATCACCCAAGAATGGGGAAAATATACAGAATATATACCTGAATCATTCCAATCCGATGCTCGTGTGACTCCTTGATCTCGTACCAGCCGCTCCCGGAGGCTTCAGAACCGTACACTGGCGCTCCCAGAGTCTCAAAAATTGTGTACTGGCGCTCCCGCAGGATCCAGAACCTTGCACTGGCACTTCTGGAGGCTCGAGAACCTTGCATCAGTGCTCCCGGAGACTCCAGACTCTTGCACCGGCGCTCCTGGAGACTCCAGAACCTTACGCTGGCGCTCCCGGAGGCTGCAGAATCTTCCACCAACACTTGCGGAGGCTCCAGAACCTTGAACCGGTGATCCCAGAGGCTCCAGAACCATACACCAGCTCTCTCGGAGGCTTCTGGAGGTTTCAGGGCAGCCCTCCCATACTCCAGGAGCCTCCGGAACCTTGCACTGACTCCGAACTGCTCCGAACTGCTCCGACAACTCTGGGAGCCTCCGTGAGCCTCCCAGAGCAAGAATTACAATTTGCTGTTGTTCAAGTGCATCAGTAACAATTGATTTGTCGATGAACGCAATCAAAACTGCAATTAAACTGATCTACTGGACAATATCTTACATATTCAAGATGTTCTTTGACCAAAAATCGTGGACACTCCATTGATGCCAACTTTTCATTCTGTAGTCTACAAGTCATATTGTGCAAAAAAAATAGATATAATTGTAATAGCAGGCTTTCATGCTAATTGAATGAGAATATGCCATGCAATATGGATTAATCATAATTTTATTTGTCCAAGTACAGTTTCAAAGGTTGCTAGAGTGTATCAGTCAAAATTGATTTGTCGATGAAGACAGTCAAAGCTATAATTGAACTAGTAGAGCTCACCAGATCTTACATACTAGAGATATTGTTCAACCAAAAAGTGTAGACGCACCATTGATACTCATTCTTAGTCCGGCAGTCTACATGTTTTGTTGTTTCGAAAGCCATATATTTCACATCATCAGCTGGCTGTCATGTCTATTCAGTAAAAATATACAGTGTGGTACAGATCAATCATGATTTCTTTCCTTCAAACTCGGTTTCTAAGGTTGCTTGGGTACAGCAGTAAAATTTAATTTGTTCATTGAGGCAATCAAAACTGCAATAGAACTAATACAGCACGCATTTCCAACAGGCTAGAGATGATGTGCGACTGACTATTGTTGATACTCCATTGACGATCATGTTTTATTTTGCAGTCTACATGTCCTGGGGTGCAAATGCAGTTTAGTTGATAGAATCAGGAGGCTTTCATACATATCTGATAAGAACATACGTTGTGATTAATTATACACTGTTGTACTACCTGATTCATTTTGGCTACATACTATGCATAATGGCAGTACTATTTGAGATTTGATGAACAGTTTGCCTAGCCATTGATATATAGTTTTTTAGTATTATACCATGTATGACTAGCTTTACGAGGTATACCATTAATGACATACATTTGTAATATATATTGCACACTCTCATCATCCAGCCAATGGTGCCAAATATTTATTTTCTGCCTAAGAACTTTGTGAAATAGCCATCATATATTCAAGGCCTGAGCCATAGCTTGTGCAGTTGAAGTTTAATTTGAATTATGTATGACGACAGTCTTTCTACCTGATTGGGTATTTGATCTCACTGCAATATGTAACACAATTACAAGAACACCAAAGTAAAATTCAGATCGCAGATTAAATATCAATTAAGGTTTTACTTTCATTCTGAATATAAATTTACTTATTTAATTATGCTGATAGACAGTGTATCTTGTATATCAGGTGAACTTAAAGTTCATACGTTCGGCACCATCCTTGAACATGCACACCCAATTTCTTTTATCGTTCACAACATTGTCACTCCTATCATCGAAATCCAACAAATATCACAACAGGGCTAAAAAACTTTTTCATATATGACACTGTTAGAAACAACAATATGACTATTTATAACTATACAACAATCTATATTTATGGGCCACCATGCCCCATACCCATATGTTCAGCTAAATCGGGCATCCGGAGATCAGATAGTAGAATAAAATGATTCAAATCATTTATTCCGCACTGATTCAACTGTTTTAACTGGTGCAAATATATCAATAGTCCCAATAGGCTTCCCAGCTCCTTGTCGCAAATGACTCATTTCAGGTGGCAAGGATGGTTGGGGCATAGGTGACATGGTCATATCCATAAAATAACCAAACGCATTTGTATCACCTAATGGAATTCTTCATCCAGTATTCTTTCTTATAACGATATATATATCAGCTGAAATCAATTATCAAATCTATAACTAAGAGACAGGAGTAATAATCGAAGCCATCAATAATGGAGACCAGAGTATAATGGATGAGTATATTTAAGCAAAATACTGATGGATTATAAGAATCAAGTATACTTCATGACCTCGAATATATTCAACAGAAGCCATACCCAATGGTCAGTATTTATATCATGATTCAAGTTCAAGTTTATATGCCCACTAGGGTTACATGCCCAGAAGCCAAATGTACAGACTAGAATACCAAAAGACATTACTATGAAGTACAGGGCAGAAGAAAATAAACAAGTGATGTTCACAACTGAAAATCTTGACAAGGAAATACAAAAAGCCATAATAACATCATTTGCTGAAGAGATAAATATCAACAATGACAATATTGGTCTAGAGAAACCATGATACTAGGTAAACAATTTTTGTTAAACATACCCTTATGATAGCAGTGAGTGACTCTGCATACATGCCATTAAAATCCAAACATTATTCAATGAATATAAACTGTCCCTTTCCATAATATACTACAATTCACCAGCAGCAAGAAGCCAAGGAAGAATAAACACATTTGAGCTGCTATCCAGAAACCACCAGTAGGATGAGATGAAAAAGACTATGGATAAGTACATACAAAACTGGCATATCTGTCAATATTCCAAGCCAAGCAATGGGAAAATACATATATGACTCAAACTACTGGAGACACTTTATCAACTATTGAAAGTTCCATGTATTGACTTTATCATATGACTTCTTGAATACCAGAGGGGGAATACCATATCAATAGTGGTCAACAAACTATTGAGGATGAATCATTTAGTTCTATGCCATAACAATACAAATGCAATCCGGCTTGGAACAATATTCAACCAAGAGGTATTTTTATTGCATGATTTACAAGATACTATGGTAATTGATTGCAGGCCTCAATGTGTTGCAGAATTTTGGAAAAACATCAATGAATATTTGGAAATTGAATGAAAACTTTTTATAGTATTCCATCTTCAGACAGACAGCCAAATTGAAAAAATCAACACAATTATGAAACAGTATCTCAGAGTGTATATCAATTTCCAAAAGAATTATTGGAAACAATAGCTTCCAATACCCAAGTTGACTTCAAACAACAATACCTTAGAATCAATAAACTGTTTGCTATTTTTTAAATGTTATGGCTGCCACCATCAAATGATTTTTGGTCAACATCCAGTTCAGAATACCAATGACATTCAGAACACCAATACCATACAGATAGCTCAAAAGTTGAATGAAGTATCTGATCAAATATGAGTCAAAATGATCAGAGAGCATGTGATATAAGTGGATCAAGCAGACAACAATCTCAGAGAAGAACAAGTATTGGCCCAAGTGGATTTTGTATAAATAAATGCTACAAACATAACAACCCAAAAACCCAGCAAAATTTTGACTGGAAATAAGTAGAATACTACAAGATTTTCAAAGTTATCAACCTATGGGCCTATCGATTACAACTACCAAAGGTCCCTATATTCAAACTATATCATTAATTCCCTGCCAAGCAAAAACATCAGAAGATCTATCGCCAGCACAACTCCAACTACCACCACCACCAGTTGTTATAAACAACAAAGTTGAAAACAAAGTGAAGGAAATTGACAACTTCCAAATATTCAGATGACAATTGCAGTTTTTGGTGAAGTGGAAAAACTATGATGAACAAAGCTAGGAATACATGACAAATATGGATAGACTTTAAGCAATCAATGGATTCCATACAGGATGATTTAAAAAGGCAGATATAGAAACCTCAGAGGAACTGGGTGCATAGAAAGATAAACCAATGTCAAGGTCATATATTGTGAGAATCAGTAACAAAATAAAAATCAATGAAGAATGGTTATATTCATTTGAAAGGAAACTGGTTCATGCATTACATGAATAGCAAACAGGTTTTCTGTGATAAAAATGGATATATCAAAGGGAAATCATGTTTTGGAAATAGAGAAGTGGGTTTGGTTGATCATTTGGAGTTTAGAATGGCATGATGTCAGAACAGTATATATGGTATACAACGTTGGATTGAGATTGGAGGTATTATGAATTCGTCAGCTAAGATGATAATGATTGCAAATGTTGTATATAAGGCTGATAGTTCAGTAGAGAATCAGTTTGCTCTTCACTTATTCTGTAGTTGAAAAGGCAATCAGCAGCTTTCAAACCAACCTCTGTTTACTTTTGTGATTCGAGATTTCAAGTCTTTTGTCTTGTTTGCATACTTGCAATTCTGAATGTTAGTTTAGAATTCATAACCTCTACAACTCCAGGCCTTGAATCCTAAACATATACATTAGATATCAGCAGCAAAACAAACGAAGATAAACTATTACTATTTAATAAACACTACAATTCACCAGATGCTAGCCACCACAAATGAGCTAATACCTTCAGATAGTTGAAAAGAAATCCCCAGTGGCAAGAAATCAGAAAGAATACAGATAGATATGTTAGAAACAGCCATGTGTGCCAATTCAGCAAATCAAACAATCAGAAAATACATCGATAGCTGAAACATTTGAGAATACTAGAGAATCAATCGAAGAATGTAAGAATGGAGTATCAAGCAGGGCCTTTACAAAGCCTTGTTTACAACACTGAATGGATAGTAGTGGAATATCCATTTCAAATAATACATTTGATTCTATACTATCATGATACAAATGGAAAAAGTTGAGAGTAATATTTATCAAAGCAGTATAAAAGTACATTGTATACTAGATACTGTAGTATCTGAATACAGACCTCAATTTGCTTCAGATTGTTGGAGAAATATTTATAAATACTAGAAAATAGAATGAACACTTTCTACGGTTTTTCATTCACAAACTGATAGTCAAACTCATTGAATCATGGCAGTTATGGAACAATACCCAAGTGCATTAGTTATTTGTCAACAAATAGCTGGATCCAACGGCTTCCAATGGTGGAGTTTGCATCAAACAACTGTATTTCAGAATCTACATACTGCATCAAAGTCTTTGGCAACTACGGAGTGTATTCACAAAAAATGTTGGATCAATATTCAATGTCAAGGCCTCGAACTTGGAGGTTTTTGTGGTTATACATACGAAACGAAGATATGGGAATTCAAGTACTGCAATCAGGACTCGAGTCTTGAAATGTGGAATTACCGGAGTCCACAGATGCAGATGGCAAAGCTCTGGATTATTTGGTCGACTAGAAAACTAGTGAAGAGCAAAACAATTCTCTACTAAATTCTCCTCCTTATATACGATAAACACGACCATTGTCACCTTAACTCACTTATTCAATATACATCCCAACTGTATCAAACCTTATACATCACATTGACAACTGTTATGCTCATGCAACTATTGTACCATCAGCATCTTTCTGTTATTGTTGGTGATTGTTTATAACTTGTTTCCTTTTCTTCAAAATATGAATTATCGCTTGAACACCTGTTTGTTATTCTCTCAGTGCATAAACCTGTGTTCTTGTTATATGAATGAAATTCCATTTCACTGATCCCCACTTGATCACTGATACTTATCAACCACAACTATCACAACCAATTCAATTGGGCAATGATGTCACAGTGGTCGACACAGCTCAAGTTACTGAAACAAATGACGAAATTTTTGTCCAGATGCCAGCAGAGATTAGCAGGTGCAATCAATTCCCAAGTAATAAGCAGATAACCACCACTGTAAAGACCATATATTGAAGGTAGGAGACAAATTATAGATGGCCCCAAGAAACATAACAATACAGAGATTGAGTAAAATGCTGGATTGAAAACCAATAAGACCATATGTAATAATAGAAGTTATCAGTCCATAGGCCTATCATCTATAGTTGCCAAATAATCTTTATATCCATCCAGTACAACAAATTTCATGCCTGCCAAAAAAATGAGAAAATCCATTGCCACCAATGCAAGTTATAGTGGTAGGTGAACAAGAGTATAAGGTGGAATATGTTGAATACAAATAAATATTCCAACCCCATTTACAGTATCTTATGAAGTGGAAGAATTATGACAAATACAGATGAATATATGCAGCAAACATAGATGGACTGCAAGTAGTCAAAATTTTTCAAGCAAAATCACTTGAAAATGCAGAACAAAAACCATTGTAGAAACTTAGTTCATTAATAGGGGAACTACAGTTACAATTGCATAAAGTGAGTATCAGTGATCAAATAAGGATAAATACAAGATAGTATTATTTGATTGCAGAAAATCAGTATATGTAATACAAGAATGCAAAACAGGTTTTGTAAAAGAAGAAAATATATATACCAAGAGGGAAAACTTGATTATAGCAAAGAAAATAGGTTTAAACAATTGATAAAAGATCAAAATATAATAAGTTCAAAAGATATATGGATAGTATACAAAGTAGGATGGCATTTGAATATATTTTAGATCAAGTAAGTTTAACTGACTATTGTCACCATTGTTGTATATATCAAAGCTGGAATAGTCAAAAATTGGTTTATTTTCCATATATTTTCTTGTCTTCAAAACAATACGATAAGTTTTGATATCATCTTTTGTTTACTTCTGTGATTTTGAAATGAGTCTCTTCTTTGCATCTGTAATACCTTAGTCTAGTTGATCAACCTCTGCCATTGCCTACAAATAAACCTCCTAGTTATTAGAATCTAGATATTCAGATATTTTTATAACCTCTAGAACTTCCAGTCTTGAAACCTTAACAACAGTCATTCAAACAAAATCCTGGTTAAGCTTATTTGTACTTGATTTTAATCAAACCTTTGTTGGAATTCAGTTAATAAATATTTAACTGAAATATTTGTTATTAGAAGTATCAAAAATATAATTTGTAATTCGAAATCTTTTTCAATATCTTGAAAAACTATTAAATGGTTATTTGATTGGTATGACTGTTTTTTTCAAAACAATATTTGTGGACCACTCTTGGCTAAGTTTTGAAAATATTATTTATTGTGAAACACTACAAAATATGCAGTGGAAATCTAAACATTTGATATATCAAAAACTATATTGTTTGAAAAATATTCATCCATTTAATTTAATAATTTCCATTGAAAATTATTAATTTTTGATAGAATAAGACTATTGTATAAAAATAATTGGTCTCAAATATAAAACTATTGCTAATACTAACTATTAATATTATGTTTTGTTCAGTTATATAGTATATATAAATACAGATTTTCAATATCCATCTTTTACAAAACTATTTTTGAAATCTGGCTATACAACCTGGCAAGACTAAATGAATACTCTTTGACTGGTAGATAAGATGGTTGAGTTGAGATTAACATTATGAAAGTATATTTTGATTGAACCAAACCTGCAAATAGGTATTACAAGACTATTGCTATCACTAATTGGTATTTCAAAAGAATTTCAATATCTTTCAATGAAAAATATATAAAACTGATAACATACCAATGGAATTTAAAACAGAATTATAATTGTAAACTAAACCACTTTTATAGTACAATATTTGACAGATTTGAAATATAATACTACTCAATTATTATCCTATTATTCAACCAAATTTTCTATTGATATCATGATTCCAAATATGCTTTTATTTATTTATTATATTTGAAACTATCAAACAAATAATATGGTACTGTTAACATTATGTTATTTCAGAAATCATTACCAAACATTTTAAATCTATAGGTGTATCAATTTCAAGCAATAGTGATTGGGTAAGACCTTAACTTTTGGATATATTATAAATAGATAGTTTTCAAAATACTATAGAAGAGCATGAACTCTATATTTACTATTCAGGTTAATAAATCAAACTCATATAATTATGTATTATTTTGTAATTACACAAATCCTATGCATAGGTATGGTAACACCTCATAAGCCACAATTAGATCCAAAAAATGTACATTTTGTGGAGTGGTCAAAGCTAAAACATTCCAAGTTCTTGAGGGAAGGCTTGATTTAAGAGGTTAGCGGAAGGTTATCAATTGTTTGTCTAGGCGTAATGAAATCATGCGTTGGCTGGTCTACTACATAAGATTTACACATCTGTCCTACTTGAATTAAAAGGTCGTCTGTACAATATCAATCTGATCACTGCAATGTCTGGCGCCATCCGTCAACCAATCAACATTTGCTCCCTCGAGCGATTCCTTGTGAAAAACATTGATATTAAACTCCCGTTGAAGGTGAAGCAGGTGAGGTCCCCTTTGTTCGAACGTATCTCACCATAGGATGGTTACCTAACAATTATAAATAGTTTGGCTACGGACAGTCTAATCCCACTTATCTCGTGAATTCCTCTTGCGGTTCGCAATATGTACTCCGTAAGAAGCCTCCTGGTAATCTTCTCAATCCATCAGCGCACGCGGTGGAGCGTGAATACAGGGTTATTTCTGCTCTTCTTTGCACTCCTGTTCCTGTTCCCAAACCTCTGATTATCTGCCACAACCCTGCTGTCATAGGCAGTCCGTTCTATATTATGACCTTCGTCGAAGGTCGTATCTTTGACAATCCTTCGCTACCTGGCGTCAGTTCTGCGGATCGCAGACAGATGTGGTTTTCTGCCCTCGCTACACTTGCACTGCTTCATCGGATGGACTTCAAGTCACTTGGCCTCGAATCATTTGGTAAAACCGGTGGATTTTATGGGCGTCAGATCAAGAAACTATCTTCAATATCTTACACACAAGGAAAGACGCAGGATATTGTAACGCAGAAAGTGGTGGGGACTATACCTGAATTTGACAATAATATGCAATTTTTCGCCAACAAACTACCAGAAGATCGAACTGCCCTGATCCACGGCGATTATAAGATTGACAATCTAATTTTTCATCCTACGGAGCCTAGAGTCGTTGCGGTCCTTGATTGGGAACTATCAACGCTTGGACATCCATTGTCTGATTTGTGCAACTTACTCTCACCGTACCTGTTCGCGTCGAACCCTGATGCCGCTCTCAGCACCAATGCCGCAAATTTCTTGGAAGGGGGAATAGCAGGATTACCGACAATACAGGAGGCCATAGTGATTTATGAGAAGGCAACAGGATGGAAGGTAGATGACCTAGATTGGGGAATGGCCTTTATGTTGTGCAGGAATAGTGTTATTACCCAGGGGATTAGCGCAAGACATGCAAGAAGGCAGGCGAGTAGTGTGGAGGCTGTGAGGTATGAGCAGCTGACACCCCGTCTGGCAGAGTTCACAACGAAGCTGGTGCGTCGGCAACAGACATGTTTCAAGGGCGTTCCTTGGAAACTGTAAACCACGCAGGAAGATGGTGTATATTAAATTGTCGCTGTTATTTGGTGTTGTGCAATATTCTAGCATTTCTATAGCATCACGAATTCGATTTCAACACCAGATATTGAATACAAATAGGATCTAGTATATCATGATACTTTATTGGAGGCCTGTATAACATCCTAAGCATCTGGTGAATTTAATTTTAGGCAATTATTCTGCTTGTGCTGATTTGGAGGTAAAGATCGGATAAGACAATTATGATGATGCATAGCGGTATTCTAATGCCCAATCAGAACTACAAGACCTATTAGAATTTGTAACCATTTAAAGAGGTCAAAAATAAAGCCCGAGAATGCAACTGTCTATAAGGTGGGAGAAGAGTTATTAAGTTCAATTAGTAAATGTTTCAAGCATACAAACCGGATTTCATTTCCAATCAGAAAGGCTTGTCAAATTTATGATTTTATTGTAATCTCAATATACAAATCTTATTTTGAACCACAACTATGTGTATTAAGTTATCTTTTATAATTCTACAATTTTCTATAATTGTTATAGTTGAGTTATATAAACAAGAGAAAATTGATGATTCAGTGATAATTGATGATGAATGATAAGTTTGTAATAATAAGGCAATAATAATATAGTATTAAGGAGGTAGCAATAGGGTAGTTATAATAACATAGCAATATGGCAGTAATACAGACATAGTAATAAATTGCAATATGGCAGCAATAAGAAGATTGTATTTTGATAGAAACAGACATTGATTTTTATATATTAAGGATTGTAGAATATATAAAGAATATTGAACATATTTCTATTTTTCTTTATCTATTCTGCAGTGAACAAAGCAATTCAACACTTTCAACAACAACCTCTATTCACTTTGGTAAAGAGAATCAAATTTTTTATTTCTAATTGTAATTTCTGATTAGTTTTATTTTTACAAAATAAAAAATCTATTTCCAGTTAGATCTATTATAGCTTGACTAAAGATTGCTATAACTTCTATAGTTTAATATCTTAATAAATATATGAATTATCTTACTTGCAATAGAATGATTAGTTCTGCTTACTTAATCGGTGCTATTTTTATTTATAAACAACAATAATTGACTCTTCTAGATATATCTTTTAATTTTTGCTGGCTGACCCTTTTTGATTAAAGAACCTGAACAACTAAATATTTTCAAATTATTTACTACTATTTTCCAGAAGCCTAAAGCTATTTTGAAAATCTACTACAAAAAAGGATTCATTTCAGTTTTCTGTAAAACAGATATTGTATAGATATTATACTGAAACCTTGATGGCTGTATTTGATACATAGAACTTTTGTCTTTATATTGTTAAATATTCAAACAAATAAATCGTTCCTATGAATATATTTTATACAACTGTATAGATATATTTCAGACAATACTAGACCTAAGTTAGAACAATAGAAATTAAAACAAAAAATAACTTATCACCAACACATTGCAATATTAACAGATCCAATACATTAGCCAAATCAGTTTTGAAATTCAAAGATTTTCAAGGTTTCTGTTGGGTTTCTAAGAATTGAGATATTGGCCAAAACAATATTTATGTGAATGGTCTATCTGTAAAATTGTTGATATTGCTCAGGCATACAATCACACTGCTTTATTATTGAACTCTATCTGTACACAGAGAAATTTCTTTGTTTTCGTTCAACTTTGTTAACTGAGTTTTTGGTTTTCGAGATTATTATACTTTCCAATGGAGTTTATGCTTTATATTTAAATTTTGATTGCTTGATATCTACACAATATGTATTTTATACAATCAATTTTATTACAATTTCTTCATATACAAATGAATAGATTATATATTGTATCATATTGTTCAGATATAAAATTTCACAATACTTCCTAATATGCTCTTGAAATTTATATAATGAATAAAGATTTTTGAATTATATTCTGTTCTATATATATGTTCTGCACTTACAATGGCAAGAAATGAACTAGTCATAAAACATGTTGAATACGTTCAAATCATATATACCATTTACCAGATATCAATTCTTATCATTGATAATATTCTGTAATATATAATGGGCAGCTTGTATAATCTATTTGAGAGGTATATTATAATGCAATCCAATGCAGAAGTTAGGTCTTTACCAATGTTAGGGGTTTCCCCTTAGCATGCGTATGAAGTACATCAGGCTTAGTCTCCCAGGCTTGCCGTTATTCAAAGATGAATCAGCGGTTAAGATTACACCCCTGAGGATGTCTACTGATGAGTTAGCAGACGGCTCAACATAGCCAGGTGAAATCCCCATAATAGTCTATGCTACAATACTACGTCTCAGCATAGGGAATAGCTACCCAGTGTGGAGACAGTACGCACACTCGATCAGACAGTAATCTTGGGGGTAACAACCCATAGTACTGGCTAAGGCATGGGACACACCAACCATACTGCCGAAGCAATGTAACTGCCGAACAGGGGTCTTCGGATCAGCTGTGCGTTACGGATCAGACCAGTGTTATCTCCGTTATCATGCTAATACTGGGACAAACCATACCCGTGCTTAGCTTCATGGATTTGGTTGGACAAGCGATATTATCTTAGTACGCGGGACTTTGCTATCTCTAGAGCTAGAATAAGCAAAGGAGATAAGCTAACTGCGCCCCGGTAGTTAACTCTACCTAAAAGATAAGTGCTTGGATCTAGACTGTCGAACCCCAGCTCTGCCGTGTTTACAACACGATAACTGATAGAGGGAACCCCCTTCGGGGAATACGGATAAGACCCGATGACACTAGGTACGTGGCAATGTATGGGTTGGCAGCTCATTAAATCATTGATCACTATTCCACTCAATACGAAGAATGATAACTAATACGAAGTAATGGTCCGATATGTATGTCAGCAACGTCATAACATGCAGGATAACCTTTGGGAACTCCTGGTGGGGGCTTACGCAACCACACGTTGTCAAACGGAACTCTCCACAGCTAACTATCGAGATCGGCTCTGAAGCAACGATCGGATGTTATGTGAACACCCACTACGGTGGACTGAGTGTTACTGAGATAGTACTATACACACACATCATAGATTACAGAGAAGTACCGTCACCCCTTAGCAGGATGGTTTGACGCGGAAATACTCACCTATAAAAGACCACCTTAAACCCACAAGTTTAAACACAACGATTCAAGCAACAATCGAACAAACCACAGTCAGAACACAACAGCGGAAAAACCACCTGAAATATTATTAAGTTCATTACCTTAAGAATATTCACCAATAAACTTTTTATGTCTATTACAGACGACCAGAAGATTCTCTACGCTCGCATCTTGCACGCCCAAGCAAACACTCGAGCCAAGTACGAACATCTCGCACGATACCTTGTTCGTCACAACCTTTGGGTAGAATACTACCACTACTTTCATACCGGTGAACTTCCTTCCCAAGTCGCCTTCGACGAGTCGTCAGAAGATTACCTCCAAGACAGTTACGACTTTTAAACAAAGGGCCATACTGCAATAGATGCCCGTGTTCATACATACAATACAACGGCGTAAACGTGTCACAATTGAATTCCATATCTTTAGTTGGATTATTATTATTCGGATACGCCTTTACTGTAAGTCGGTACAACAATACCGATAAGTCACATCTAGCTGCAGTATCCCCCTAACAACCAAGTGGAATGTCATGGTTGTGTACAGTGAAGATCAGTAAACAAATGAGGATCGATAATGGGCGGCTTCATTCATATGGCAAGAAATAGGTTTACGAATCGCACTAATATCAAATAGCTTTTGAAGTGATGAAGCAGGTTTTGAAGGAAAGAAACCATATTATGAATAATTGCCAAAGGGAATAGACAGAGGTCAAAGATCACAGAAAGCTGGCCAAGACAAGGAATGGGGAAAGCTTGGAATACAATGAAATGTATTTAAAGTTGCAAGGAATCAGGATGGATATAGAATAAGTGAGTTATGATGATGATGGATGCATTTATTGTAGATAAGAAGGCAGTTTTTATTTGAGAATTGGTTTGGTCTTTGCTTGATTTCTAGTCTACAAAACAATCAATAGCTTCGGTACCAACCTCTGTTTATGTATGTGATTCCAAATTCCTGTATATTGTTCTGTTTGCAATACTTGCAATCCTAAATCCTAGTGGTGTTGTAGTAACCCCTGGAACTCTGAACCTTGAAACCTCAACAGAAGAATGAGTCTACAATCAATTCTACTAGTTATATTTTCAGTTCATTTGTCAATACCCTCACTATTCAGCCTACTATTACAGTCATCATCCATTCAATCCCTCTTGCATCATTTTCAAATCGGCAACCAACTTCAAAAACAAATTGGTTATCACTTCTTATTGAAAATCCATCTGTTTATTTTTCCTGTGGATCTTTTGAAGATCTACAAATCCAGATATCTTTGACAAAGACAGCTACTGGTAATTACAAATAGATGAGACAGAACAAACCTTATTACATCTACCTATTGAAATCATTCAATATATACTGGCACTCACCTTCCACCTTCCAAACTGTATTCTTCAATAACTTCTGTATATACCCTAACCCTTGAAGAACTCATAAGCCACTAATTATACCTCATAAATGAATCTCACAGAAAGTACTATACCTGTGGTTATAACAGCATGTCCAACAACCCTTGTTGGATTGGTAAGTGATGGGATTGAAACCATTCAGATGATGACCAATATGACATTGAAGTCTAATCCATGAGTCAATATGAGGAAACTGGTAACTATATCGATTATTGTTATTGATACCACAGTCACGAAGATCTAGATCACAATTATCTGAATCCAACACTCTGCTGTGCTTATATAACACAGCAAGATTGACTTGCATCCTTAGCATGCAATTGTGACATAGAAGAATTGAATACTTTGTTCAACTGCATTGAGGAAAAAGACGGTCTGTTCTGGTAAGTTCAGATCATTGGCCTCGAGTGTGTTTTATTCCAATACCTAGCCAGTCATTGGCAAAATAGGCAACTGTGGTTGCAGAAGTATATTTTGCACATGGACATATCCAAGCCGATATCAAAGCAATCAAACAGTATTTCCCATCCAAGCATTTCAAGTTCCACCTTGCGGAATACTTTCACCACTAAAAAGTCATGTTATTTGCCAGCACACATTGATGTATTGGCACCCCAGCAGCTGTTGCTGGTGTGATACCCCCTGTACCAATAATTGCTGAATATATTAGGAAGCCAATAGTCAGTGGGAATATATTTGCAACAATTGCCTGAATGTAGTACACTCACAACCAGGGCTAGGGTTCAATATTAACACCTATACATATCAATTACCATTTGAAAACACAAACAACCATATCACGCTGCAGTCAGAACCAGGGTCTATGTAACATCCTTATATCTAGAATAGGTCAAGAGATCACCTCTCAAAGGATCTTAACAGACATAACAGCCCTCATATCCAAAACATGACCTGATTGTAGCCAATGAAATGAATGACTCTATAGGTTGTTTGGCAGAAGCACAAGTATCTTATGTTTATAATCAAATTGGTCAACTAAACGATCAAGTTGTCTCACAAGCAGAAAAGATTTTTGCCAAAATACAGAAAGAAAGGAATATTTTAACAAACAAGGACAACACAGACAATGAGCTGGTATTGACATGACAAAAAGTCAAGGACTTGGAAACGAAAGTCCCAGCCCATATATACAACACAAACAAGCCCACATCACATATCTAGGATAACCATTGGCAATCTGATCCCCACTGGATTTGAAGGAATTGAAGCAAGACTGTAATGATGTACAAAAACAGTTGAAGGTGATAGGGGAAGAAGAAAACAAATATCAGGATAAGGTCAAGAGAATGTTTGGCATTGTGGGGAATAGTAGTGATAAGGAATTAATATCTGTGGGATACAGCAGCCAGAAAAGATGCAATATGCTTCAATTGACAGCCACAGGCAGGAATTTACTCCAAAAACAGAAGATGCAATTATCAATAAAATCAGAAGACGACCCATGGCTATTCTACAATCAATAGACCAAGATCAGCAATACAGTCAAAGGAATTGACCTCCACCAATTACAGCTATACTGCCACACAGTAACTGATAATGTCAAGCTATACTTTCTACAAACCCTACTCAATTACTTGAAAATAGCCTTTGGAGATCAGGATATTCAAGCAACAGCAGAGAAAGAACTTGACAAAATATAATACAAAAATAGAGAATTTTCCCTGCACTTTGCAGAATTCCAATGGTGGGAACCCAATTTTAGCTAGAACAATACAGCAAAAAAACATACCATGAGAAGATGCCAGTCTGATGAACCCAACAATTCCTTATAGTATAACAAAATATTACAGGACTTCAATTGATATATCAAGTGCTGCTCAAAACATGACTCCCAAATCAGGGCTCATGTGGCCATCAGAAGGTCAGGAAGATGGGCAGCACAGTCCAAGAAATCTCAAACCATAAACAACCCCGTATCTGCCCCACAGGTGACCCAAATATAAAACACAGCAGGATGCCACATCTATCTACCTATGGTTCATTTGGCAGGGAAAGGAAAGAATATCATACCTGAGCAACTCAAGTATCAAAGGGCAGCAGAACTATGTAGTGTTGGCAACGAACCGCCCGCGGTTCGTACAATTGACGAACCGATTCGGTTCGAACGAAGCGAATCCTTGCCAAGACTTTCCCAACAAACCCCGCCATTTCGGCCCAAATTTCGAACAAAAATAAGTAAGCGAGTTCTTGTCCGATCGGCTCGATTTTTGGTTTATCTTGTAGCTAACTTCAAGCGCTACAAGATAAACCAAAAATCAAGCCAATCGGACAAGAACTCGCTTAGATATTTTCGTTCGAAAATCGTGGTTCGCGAACCGGTTCGTCACAAACCCTGTAGTTCGACTCGAACCCCAGATCGAACCCGAATCGAATCCCTGCTTGGTTCGGTTCGACTCGAACCAATCCGGTTCGTTGCCAACACTAGAACTATGCATGAGTTGTAGGAGTTTCAACCAGGTTGCAGCAAGTCGTTCAGGGAAATTCACGGAAGTATCAGAAAAGGTTGAAATCCATCAATTTAAGGAAAATCAGGATCAGAAGAAAAGCGAGTAAAAGGAATCGGAATTGGAAAAAGTTTAGTCCAGCACAATAAAGATTGCCATGAAACTGAAAATGAATTTTCTTTGTCAACAAATGTTAAGTCTAGTTTAGGTATGTCACAGTTTTTGATTGATAGTGCACTCGAAATCAAAAACAAACCAATTAATACCAATACATCAATTGACTGTAGAGCAACAAGAATAGCATTTGTTGATAAAGATTTCGTTTGACACCATCAGTTACCAGAAGAAGAGTTACAAGAATCATCAGAATGGAAGATAATCAATAGAAGGTTTATTGAATCATGAACTATCACAACAATAACCAAATAGAATTTAGAAATATATTGACATCAGAAACAACTACCAGCATTCATTACAAAACTGGGACACTACCCTATAGTATTGGAACTTCTCTGAATAGAACTTATGATATACCAATGAAGTTCTGAAGCAGGAGAATCAGATTTGAAAGCAATTGCTGCCAACAACACTGTCAACATCACTCCAATATATGGGTATAGAGATACCATATAGAAATAAAGATGTTGGACATATGTGGTATTGCAGCAGCACCTTGAATGTGCAGAAACAAGAATGAAAAACTTAAACTATATACAGTAAACTTATATGAAATCAATAAGGCCATTGAACTTAAGAATCTACTGGAAAAACTGCTGGAGAAACTAATACAAAACCAATACCATGAAATTCACCCCTTATTTGATAGTGTGAATGTGGAAAAACCACAACCCTGTAGACCATATGACCATACAAATGAACTTTAAGCAGGGTTTATACTACCGTTGGAATCAATCTACAGCCTGTTGAATAAAGAACTGCAGGTTTTGAAAGATTGGATTGGGAAGAACCTTTCAAAAGAATTGATTAGATCATTGGCATCATCATGTAGAGCTCCAGTACTGTTTATACCAAAACCAAATGGATGTCTAAGATTATGTGTAGACTATCAAGGCCTGAATTAAGATATCATGAAGAACCACTATCCATTAATATCTATCAAGGAAATACTCCTTCAACTCCCACAAGCCCACATCTATATCTTGTATAATATTAGGGACACCTACAATATGATCAGAATTGCTGAAGGGGATAAATTGAAGAAAGCTTTCTGTACCCGCTTTCACCTGTTCAAGTCCTTGGTAATACCATTTGGATTGACCATTGTTCCAGTATTCTTCCAGGAATTCATGAATAACATCCTCTGCCCTTTGCT
This sequence comes from Trichophaea hybrida, assembly GCA_015178995.1. Classification (NCBI taxonomy): domain Eukaryota; kingdom Fungi; phylum Ascomycota; class Pezizomycetes; order Pezizales; family Pyronemataceae; genus Trichophaea; species Trichophaea hybrida. Next base: position 8,881 of record WHVE01000887.1, on the reverse strand, counting down.
GGATATATTTTGCACAGCATTTCGGGATGATATTCCGATTTACAACAATAATTTGATGTAATATAACAAACATGTCAATGAGTTAATGCAAACACTAAAGGATGCTGGGCTAGATCTCAAAGCAGAACAATACGAATTTCATCAAGAAGAAGTCAAATATCTGGAGTCGATAGTTGGTAATAGAATTTGAATAGAATTTGAAACAGTACAAGCAGCCAAGGAATGGAAAGCACCAAGCAAACCCAAAGAAGTATAAGCATTCTGAGGATTCACCAACTTCTACCAAGAGTTTATAAGATATTACAGTAAAGTTGTGCAACCATTAACCAAGCATACAAAGAAACTAGAATATTGCTGTTGGGGAACAGATCAGAAATGAATATTTGCAGAATGAATAGAAACATTTACAACTGCAGCAGTCCTAGCCAACTTCGATTATGATGAGGAAATTGTTCTTATAACTGATGCATCCATCTATGTATCTGCAGAAGTACTGTCACAGAATGACAACAAGAAATTCTTCACCAGATACAATTCTTTTCAAAGAAATACACACCAGTTTTACATGATTCTGAAATATATAACCAAGAGTTGGAAGCAATTGTCAAAAGTCTAGGGCAATGGAAAACAGAATGCAAAGGTTTAGTACACCTGAACAAAATACTGACAGACCATAGAAACCTGGAGTGCTTTATAATGTCGAAACTTTTCAACAGTAGGTACACTCAATGGTCAGAACTCCTGTCAAGATTGAAATTCAGAATTATCTATTGACCAGAAAACATGGCCAGACATTCAACCCACGATCTAAAATACCCGCAGATATTTCTCTTGTGGGGGGATGAAAAAACCAAACAAATGATACTCAAAATGGAGAATCAGGAAAAAGAAATACCGAAAAGAATGATGGTATCATTGATGGAAGCAATAAACCGGTAGGACAAACAAACAAGATCAGCAGACATGTGGAATTGGGTTCGGAATGTATGTCAAGAATGCATATAGGACAGCACCAAAGAATACTGCATATATTCTGCCAACATACACACCGCAACAGATATAGAAAATATTGATCTATTCAAAGAACATTATGATTCAGAAGCAGCAGGCTACCAGGAAAGAGTAAAAAACTTTTGAGCTTCTAAAAATAATTATCATTGTAACAAAATAAGAAAGAAAAAGGACAGATATATCCAAAACTGCCACACCTGCCAACCTAGCTAACCTCAAAATGACAAAATACATGGATGGCTAAAACCACTGAAAGTGCCAAACAATCTTCAAAGAATCTGTTACACCATGCAAGTTCGCAGCGGGGTCACGTACAATCACCCACGATTTCCCTGAGTATATGTCATCGGGTATGACTTGTCACGGATGCCAGAGCCAATCTTTTCGGATGGCTAGCAAACGAACACCCACACCATCAATAAGCATCGATGGCTGGTTAATGGCCGTGGTCGCTTCTCCTCCGAATCACTGACGACAAACGGACAGCCGGCAAACAGCTGATGTGCATCGGCCAAGAAGCTGACACTTGCCGATGCGAAATGGTCAGCCGGCAAACAACTGAATGGAGCCAGCCAAAAGCCAACGACTGCCGGAGGCCTAAGAGTACGTGCCGACTCTGAACAGCGAAGCTGCTCTCTATTGAAAGAGCCCTATTCATCTGGAGGTCATCCGATCAAAAGGATACCACTGGTCCGGAGACACCAGCCCGTGAGCTTGATGTCATCAACGATACTGATGGTCTGATTAAAATCTAATAACAGTAAAGACGATACAGGATCGACAGATGGAGGATCGCGGTAGTTGCGAAATGAGTGGGCATTGGTTCGAGGGTGGTTCTAGTGCTGGAGCTCTAGAGAAAAGCATAGATGGAAGTATTTGTTAGAAAGTGAAGATGACGGTATAAAGACCTTGGGTTCTTTGAGGGTTGAAAGGCATCAACCATTTCAGCGAGGGGAACAAGCCTTAACAATATACGCATTGGAGAAGCCTATTCTTTTCGTTCAGAATCTTTCAGTGATTTCCACATCCCGAGCTAACCCCCTAAACTACCTTCCAAGCAAGTCCCGAAATTGAGTACTGATACTACTTTGACCGGGTGTACCTGGGGTGAAGCTTCCGGTGTTACATTACATTGTTATCAAAGAAACGCTTCCACGGAAGGTATTCTTTCTACCCATACCGCTACATCAAGCGACCCTGATGCCATACGACTCCAACTGTCACTGTCGAGTCAACTTCTGCAATTTAGCTGGAATCCCATCGCAGCTTGCAGAACCAGAACCTCTCAACTTCTTCAATAGCATCGACGCTCTCCTAAACGAACCAGATGAACCTCTCTAAGACAACTTTGGGCACACACCTGATACGCCATATCTGTGGAACTTCTACTGGACAGACACGGCCAGACAAGGAGGAGGTCTAAGTATCGACGATCCAGTCTTCGCTCATCATTCAACTAGAAACAAAGGCTTGCACGTAGATTGCGAACATCAGGATATGTGATATTGCGAGCACAACTGCGGAGGAACCCACACAACAATCGGAAGAGCAGCAGCCACTATATCGACTATCGTCACAGCCATTTACCATTGGAATTGGTGAATGAATTCAGACAAAATACCACCCCTATTTTGTGATCTATTCCCACGTTGCTGGTCCTTGATCACGTACGCCTCTCACCCAGACTACAAGCCATCGGTACAATTGCAGCAAGAATCCGGAACTTGATTCCTCGTCTTTCACACCACCCCTGGTGAACAATGTTACATTGTCTTATAATGACGGGATCAGACACCAGCATGACGGATGACTATGCAGTGGTTAGAAGGGACAATGCGTTGATCCTATCCAGCGAAATGGATAAGCAGGTGACACAATACCAGCCCATTACAAGGAAAGACGTTCAAGACTGGGTTTTGAGCTATTGGATGGAATCCACAGGGAGCTCGGACGAATCGATGCCCTTATTCAGGAAGCGAGGGAGAAAATTTTCGAGATACAGATGGCCCTCCCAGGATTGGCCAAAGCTTACGAAGGCCTCATCAATAGGCAAAACGAGATATACCATGCCGTGTATCTGGGAGTGGAAAAATTGGAAACGGCTCAATTCAAGAAGCTTTCAGACATAGTCATCCAATCCCAAGTGTTTGCGGCTAACGTCCCAGCAGTCTTTGTTCTAATGAAGGCCCAATCCACCGAAGCCTACGAAGAGCTGCAGTTCGCCCTCAGCGAGCAAATGCAACATTGTGGACACGCCTGGGGAACCCTTTCAACTCTGGTTAATAATAGGGAACGAGCCCAAGAATGCCTTGTCCTCCAAGTGCATACCCAATCCCAGGAGCAGGCGGATATTCAGATAAAAGCCCAAGAGGATGGCAAATGTATGTCCGGGCTATACGCCCAGTCTCGTCAGGAAGTACAAAGAATACAGAAGTAAGCACAGAAAAAAGCAAACAATGTGGAGAGGGAAAGGAAGGCGGCAGAGCGAAAGATGAAGAAGGACTTGGAGTGGAAATTCAAAGAATTCACTAGAGCTTTGCAGACGAAGCTCTCAGATGAGAGATCGAAGAAATCAGTACGCTCACTGGCCCAGTCAGTATTGACACTAAAGGAATGGGATACCAAGCCTGTTGAGCATGGATTCCGCCTTCGATACACCGTGAGTAATGGTGTAGGAATATGCATCAAAGAGGCTGTGACTCCAGATCCGAATGGTAATGGAGACGGCGCAGGAGGCGTTGGAGGAGACCCCCCATGGGACTCTGAGTCTTCTAGATCCAGCTTGAGGAGCTCCAGCTCTGCTAATAGTGGCGACGAGGTTCTCCCACCACGTCCACCACCAGGAGGGATGGACTATAGTGAACCACCTGCGCTACCACCACAAGTACCACCTCACCCACCGAGAGCTCCGAATTGAGCCAAGAAGCAGAAGATTGAGGTTCCCTACAAGTTTAAGGGAGATCCAACGGATAAGTCTGAATCCTACCGCCACTGGATCACAGGAGTGGATTGCTATCTCAGGTACTTCAAAGACGAATGTGAAGATGACAAAGATATGATCATCTTCGTTGGAAGTATCCTTCGGGAAAAAGCGTTGGCCTGGTACAACAACAGAGAAAAACAGCTTACGAAGCATTTTCAGGTTGACACATGGTTGGCCTTCACCAGTGCTATGGAGGAACAATTCATCGACCCGGAGGAAGATACGGAATGCCTCAAAAACATGAAGAAATTGCAGTACAAGGGAGATATCTGGAACTACATCGTAAAGATGGAGGACTTAAACTACCATGTCTGCTTATCAGGGATTGCATGCTGGCAGGCTCTACACAGCAGACTCAACGAAGAAATCAAGGATCGAATATCCTTTTTGAAGGTTACACCAAACGATGACGCAGAATACGAATTACTGCTCAAACAAGTCAGCCGCGCATATCAGAGACACCTGCAAGAAAAGCACCAACACAACGATTACAAACCCAAAGACAAAATGAACAATCAGAGGAAGCGTGATGATGTTGGCGATGATAAGGGGAATCAAGGAAAGAAGAACTTTGAGAAAAGTTCTGACTCCAAGAAACCTCGAACGGAAAAAAAGAGTCCTAAGACAGTCAATGTAGACAAAGGTGAAGACCTGAAAGGTATTCCGGAATCTTTGTTGGAAGCACGAGCCAAGCGCAATGAGTGCAAGTGCTGCGGTTCCTCGGAGCATCGATGGGTATTCTGTAAGAATGCCATCAAGATGTTATCCAGCAAGCAAAAGAAGCAGGATAAGCAGCCTAGGGTGGAAACAACAGAAGTAACCACCTCTTCTTCGAAGGTCAAGCCCAGGAGTCTGGCTGACCAAATTACGAAACTGGCAGCAGCCTCAAGCTCTCGAGTGCTGTACAAAGTGCACTCCGATGGTATGGACATTGATGGATGAAACAAGATTCTTTTGTCTTTTCTTTGTTCCATGGGATTGCTGCCTTCCCTATGGGGTTTTTATAAGGTACAGACACCTCTGGTTTTTGATCTTATGGGTACAGATATTCATATTTCATTTGGGTGTTCATTTGGGTTCTTACCAATGCGGTTATTGGTATTATAGCTTTTCGATATTCAAAATACTCTCTTTTCTGCAGTTTAAAAAAGGGTGCCTGAGGATGAGTTCAATACTTGAAATATGCTGGTCATATTGCATCCAAGCGTGACTAGTGACAAACGATTACCATCGAGCTTGATCATACTCATTCAAATCTCATTTACCTACGCATCAATTACAATCATGACCCATTGCGGCCGGAGCTGTGTCGAAAAGCGGTTTACCACGGTTGTCAACCGAAAAGCTCGACAACGTAAAGCTGCGGCCAGCGCATCTCATCCTGTACCTAAGAAACCAAAGCAACAATTGCCACCTGAACCTAAGACTGGTTCAAGACCCACAATACGCATGTTTGCAAGCTTTCGAGATGAGAAGAACGTCCCTGTAAGGGTTCTCTTGGATACTGGGTGTGATACACCAATGATGTCGCAGCAGTGGGCCGATTCACATGGTGTTCCATTAGTCACTCAAATTGAACCAAAGATAGTTGAACACTTTCATGGCGAAAGAGTGGAAGAAGTGGATTGGCAGTATACCTTCCCCGTTACTCAGCAGTATGAATCCCGTTATACCAAAGAAACCTTTGAAATTGGTCCAATGGAGGATCGGTCTGATATCAAGTTACCTGACTGGTGGATCGTCAAGCATGGAGCACTCAGTGGAGTTACCGAAGAAAATGATAAGCTCCAATTTACGTCAAAACACTGCCATCAACATTGCGCAAAGGCAGCGGTATCTTCGTTTTCAATCGAATATGACAATTCCATTTTTTCAGTTTGGTACTGATCGTTGATGGATCTGGGTTATTGGTTCAATGCATGTCAATGCGGCACATGAACTTGAGATCGATTGGGATGATCGAATACCATGGCAATACATAGACTTCGAAATGTTATACAACGGAGCAACTGCCAATTCTCTTCCACCTCATTGATCATACAATCATGCCATTAACTTGAAAAATGCACAGCAATCTCCGTGGGGTCCCATCTACGCTCTCTCAGAACAGAAGCTTTCGGTCCTGAAAGAATATTTGAAGGAAATGCTTGAGTCTGGAAAGATCCGTCCTAGCAAGTCACCTGCGGGTGCACCCATACTCTTCGTTCCAAAGCCACTCGGAAGAGGCTTATGATTGTGGGAGGATCACAGAGGTCTAAATCGTGTGACGATTATGAACCGATATCCATTGCCACTTATGAACGAACTTAGAGACAGGGTTGCTGGATCGAGAATTTTCACCATAATTGATTTGAAGGCAGGATACAACCTCATTCAAATTAAACCCGGTGATGAATGGAAAATAGTATTTCGTACAAGATATGGACATTATAAATACCTGGTTATGCCCTTCAGATTGGTGAACACGCCAGCTACATTCCAACATATGATGAAGCAGATCCTGCGAGATCTAATCCATCTTGGAGTGGTAGTCTAGATGGATGATATCCTCATCTATACTGAATACAAAGAAGAGCATGTGCTATTGACTAGAGAAGTCCTTCATCGACTACAGGAAAAGAACTTGGCTATTGCACCCGATAAGTGCGAATGGCACCAGAAGCAAGTTGAGTTCCTTGGGTATCTGATATCGGGAGAAGGTGTCAGTATGTCAGAAGACAAGATTGATACTATTCTTAAATGGGAGATTCCGGAGTCTGTCAAAGATATCCAGTCTTTCGTCGGGTTTGCCAATTTCTATCGACGCTTCATTGAAAGATTTTCAAAGATATGCCATCCCTTAACGGAGTTAACCAAGAATACGAACAAAAAGTTTAATTGGAAAGCAAATTCTCGAAATCAAATAGCCTTCACCATGCTGAAAAAGCACTTTACCGATGCTCCCATATTACGATATTTCGAGCCTGTTTGGCCCCTTGAGATTGAAACTGACACGAGTGATTTTGCAATCGGCACAGTACTCTCCTAAGTCATTGATGGACGATTCCACCCTATAGCCTACCACTGTCGAAAAATGGATCAAGCTGAGATCAACTATGAAATCCATGACAAAGCGATGCTCACCATAGTATACGGGTTCAAACAATGGAGACATTATCTCGAAGGAACAGCTCATCCAATCAGTGTGTTCACTGATCACAAGAATCTTGAATACTTTACGACAATGAAGATCTTGAATCGGAGACAAGCCCGCCGGGCTCAAGAGCTGGAAGGATATGATTTTAAAATATTCTACCGACCCAGTAGTGCAAATGGGAAATCGGATGCATTATCTTGGCATTCGGAGTACCGCCCTGAAAAAGGGGAGGTAGCGCTAAAGAAAACGCAAACCAGCCTATCCACCGCGTTCTGAGACCTGATCAGTTGGTAACTTCTGAAGGAGAAACTGTACAAGTAACAGCGATGAGGTTATGAGGCGAACTGATTGCGATTTTTTCTGCACAGTTGAGAGCAATCCCAGTAGTCAAGCTCCACTCATGGCTGTTAGAAGCAGTGGTCAGCGCCGCTAATAACGATGCTGCATGGCAAGAAGAGTACGTCCGAGCTCTGGAAGGCAACCCAAGCGCAGACAACTCGTTCGAAGACAAAGCCCTTTATTTCAAAGGCAGACTGTGGATTCCGGATGATCTACAGTTGAAGAAACAGATATTGGAAGCGGAGCAGGATTCGAAGGTGGCTGGAAACATGGGGCAGGACAAAATAATTGAGCTGGTCAGACGAAACTTCTTTTGGCCAGAAATGGAGAAATTCATCAAGGATTATATCCGTTCATGACTGGAATGCCACAAAAACAAAGTGGCTGGTCATGCTCGCTACGGACTTCTACAACCCCTCGAATAAGCATACTGCCCATGGGATTCAATTTCCATGGACTTTATCATCAAATTACCAGTATCGGACGGATGCTCATCGGTATGGGTAATCGTCGACCGATTTATGAGAATGGCTCACTTCATTCCATTGAAAGATGGTGAGAAGACAGCTACAGACCTGGTCAGAATCTTCCAGAAGGAAGTATGGAGATTCCATGGCCTACCATCGAACATAGTGTCAGATCGGGACTGTAGGTTCACCTCCTCGTTTTGATCCTCGTTGATTCAAATCGATTGACATTTGGTTAAAGATGTCTTCCCCATTCCACCCTCAAACAGACGTGCAAACTGAATAAGTCAACCAAATGCTGGAATACTACCTGTGGAATTACTGCAACTACGAGCAGGACAATTGGTCCGAGATGTTACCAATGGCAGAATATTGTTATAATAACTCTCTCACCACCGCTATAGAAATGTCACCATTCTTTGCAAACTTTGGGTGCGATCCTCAAACGAATTGGCCCATCGAAGCAGAAGTGAAGAATCCGGCATCAAGGAACTACGTTCACTGGATGGCCAGCATGCATGCACTCTGCCGTAAAGGCTCAGAGCAGGCATGGGAGACAATGGGGTTGTACTATGACCGGCGTACTAAGGAACCTCAGAAGCATTTAGTTGGTGATTTAGTTATGCTAAATGGGAAGAACCTCAAAACTCGAAAGACCATCTAGGAAACTAGATGCGAAGCTTCATGGACCCTTCAAGGTCTCCAAGGTGCTCTCGCCCAGCACGATTAAGCTTGAGCTACCAAGTCGATGGCGTATTCACAATGCCTTCCATGTATCACTCATTGAACCGTACCGACTCACCACCAACCCTATGAGACCTACACCCCAGCTCAATCACAAAGCAAATGAGCTTGGTTACGACGTGGATGGTTTATGAGTACGAAACGGGTTATGAAGTCGAAGAAATCATTGGCAGCCAGTACAGCAAGGAACAGAAACCAGTT